>JACXGI010000296.1:92319-154447 GCA_016801175.1 Esox masquinongy
TAAATCATGTCAGAACTTTTTCCACCTTTAATGTGACCTATAACGTGAACAATTCAATTGAAAAACAAACTGAAATCTTTGAGGGGGAAAAATAAAAAACTCACAATAACCTGGTTGCATAAGTGTGCACACCCTTAAACTAATACTTTGTTGAAGCACCTTTTGATTTTATTACAGCACTCAGTCTTTTTGGGTAGGACTCTATTAGCATGGAACATCTTGACGTGGCAATATTTGCCCACTCTTCTTTGCAAAAGCGCTCCAAATCTGTCAGATTGCAAGGACATCTCCTGTGCACAGCCCTCTTCAGATCACCCCACAGATGTTCAATTGGATTCAGGTCTGGGTCTGCTTGGGCAATTCCAAAACGTTAATCTTCTTCTGGTGAAGCCATACTTTTGTGGATTTGGATGTGTGCCTTGGGTCGTTGTCGTGCTGAAAGGTGAACTTCATCTTCATCTTTCTAACGGACGCCTGAAGGTTTTGTGCCAAAATTGCCTGGTATTTGGAACTGATCATAATTCCCTCCACCCTGACTAAGGCCTCGGTTTCAGCTGAAGAAAAACAGCCCCAAAGCATGATGCTGCCACCACCATGCTTCACTGTGAGTATGGTGTTCTTTGGGTGATGTGCAAGTGTTGTTTTTGCGCCAAACATACCTCAGACATCAGACCATAACACATTTTTCCACGTGCTTTGGGGGTCTTGATGTTTGTTTTTGCAAACTTTAGCCGGGCTTGGATGTTTTTCTTTGTAAGAAAAGGCTTGCCACCCTACCCCATAGCCCATTCATATGAAGGATACGGGAGATTGTTGTCACATGTAGCACACAGCCAGTACTTGCCAGCAATTCCTGCAGTTCCTTTAATGTTGCTGTAGGGCTCTTGGAAGCCTCCCTGACCAGTTTTCTTCTCGTCTTTTCATCAATTTTGGAGGGACGTCCAGTTCTTGGTAATGTCTCTGTTGTGCCATATTTTCTCAATTTGATGATGATTGTCTTCACTGTGTTCCATGGTATATCTAATGCTTTGGAAATTATTGTGTGCCCTTCTCCTGACTGATATCTTTCAACAGTGAGATCCCTCTGATGCTTTGGAAGCTCTCTGCAGACCATGGCTTTTGCTCTGTGATGCAACTAAGAAAATGTCAGGAAAATCCTACTAGAACAGCTGAACTTTCTTTGTGATTAATCAGAGTCACTTTAAATGATGGCAGGTGGGTAATGACTTCTATTTAACATGAGTTTGAATGTGATTGGTTAACACAGCCACATCCCCAGTTATAAGAGGGTGTGCACACTTATGCAACCAGGTTATTGTAAGGTTTTTATTTTTCATTTTTCCCCCTCAAAGATTTCAGTTTGTTTTTCAATTGAATTGTTCACATTATAGGTCACATTAAAAGTGGAAAAAGTTCTGACAGGATTTATCTTTGTCTAATTCTTTTACATCACAAAAACCTGGCATTTTCACATGGGTGTGTAAACTTTTTATATCCACTGTACATATTCAAGCTGACAAGTTTGCATGATAACTCCATAGTCTGATGATTGGATCATTAAAACACACTGGAATACACAGTAAAAAAATAAATAAACAAATGTGTCACTGTCCAAATACTTTTAGAGCTCACTATCTGTGGAATGACAAAGGTCTATATATGCCACATCAAAATAATCTCAAACATTTTCAGGAACTGCCTCTTCTTATATTGCTTGGAGCGTGATGCAAATACCCAAATTATAGAAGACAGACACATATGCTTCCTCCCTGTCCAGACATTTACACTCACTTTCTCTCTCTCTCACACACACACACAGACATACACTTAGTTAGACTGTATCTCCCTTGAAGGCAATGGCAGTGTTTTGAAGATACACTCTCTGTCACAGAAATCATTTGAAACCCTTCTTTCAGAATGTCATAGCTCTGTTTGGGCTTTGATCAAAGCCAACAATGTCAATTTCGAGAGAACTGCTGTGAAGTAATGTATGATGAAACTGTCAGAAAGTTGTTTCTGCTCTCCTGTGAATCTTAAAATAATCATTCTGTTGCTGCCTCCACAAATGTCTCACTTTTATTTTGTGAATATTTTGTCAATTAGTTTCTACTTAAGGAGCGGGATAGAATAAAATTCCATGGATTCCATTTAATATATGTTTTTAGTTAATTGTTAGCTACACATCATTCAAAGACAAGTGGTATTTTGGTTAGTTACAAGGCCTTTACATCAAAATGCACAGATCTGGGGTATCTTGCGATATCATTAATAATATCATTGTCGTTATTAACTTAATAATGGGCTTCTTAATTTGTCACACATTAAAGTGATGGTCTAGTTCAGAGTATAAATTGACTCATCCCCTTGCAGTAAATTGGATACTGTATACAACATGGAATATAATCCAAATATAACCCTAAATTGACAGGACAGATATCTCAACTTAAACTATTAGCGAACATAATCAAATAAATTAAGAAAATTATTCAAAGCCACAACATTGTTTGAAATCCCTTCTAGTTAGTAGCTCTGTTTATGCCAAATTATTTCTCTACTTTCTTTTATGACAGATGTGCCCTTTATTAAAGCTCAGATTTCACTGATTTGGTCCACCAGTGCTATTTCTAATGCCTTCATCGAATCTAAAATGTCGATCATAACATTGACTAGGACAAAAAATTCAGCATTCATTTTACCGTACATGTTACCGTACATTTTACCGTACACAAACCGTATTTTCACACATGACATTTAGAGTTCACATGCTACCATCTCTTGTGCAAATAAATGTTTTCATGTCACATATGAATTGAAGTTGCAATTGTAAAATGTGTTGTTTCACATGTTGAAAATGTTCTAGTGTGAAGTCATGTTTACTTGTGGAATGGCAAGTTCCAGTGTGAGACGCAATCACAAATGCGTTCTCCTCCCACCCATGTGTGCTGTGGAATACTTCCAGGTCGAGTAAGCATTGTGACAAGAAGTACAATGGCCTGGTGAGATGTGCAGTAGTGGAGTCTTAGGCTCTTCCAAACACCTTTGTGGAGTTCTTACGATGGGGCAAGATCATAGCATAATTTGGAATCAAGAAACATTTTCATATGACCAAAATATTTTATGGGTTTGATTCTGTTGCCACATTAAGTTGTATTGTATTTAATTTGAGAGCATGGGTTCCTTATACTTGCACATCATTTTCACATTTGATGTTTTCTTCTAGTAGAAATCTGTCAGTATGAGGGCTAGTATGAAGTGTGTATTTTTATCTGATGTTACGCACCTAGTGGTCCTTTTGTGTACTTCACATATTCAACACTAATTTCTGTAATTACCTTTGCCTCTTTTTGTAGCCTAATATGTCTGACTACAGTATGTTTAAGGTATTCTGTTTAAGAACATTTGACCGAGACATTGGCATCCCACTGGAAAAGCGCAGAAACATTTTACTGTCTTTCACTGACATTTATCACATTCATTGTTTGTTATACACCTACGTTTATACTTACATTTCTGTTCATGGACAGTTCTAATCATTGCACAGCCTTATGATTCTGTCCACTGTTATTAGTCCTATAATGTAGCATGTTGCTTATTTTGGTCATGCGAAACTGTTTACGTTTATGTCCCAAGTAAGTTCTCTGCAGGTAGTATAGATTATTTTTATGTACTGACTAACTATCGTGCCTTTTTACTGCAAACATATTTAATTACTGTGTTTATTCTGTAATTGTAATTAGTCTTGGGTTAATGTAGTGCATAGGTGTGTGTATAGAACTAGAGTATAAACTTGGCTAAGTCACTGTTAAGGCAGTTTCGGCCATATGCAAAGTTTCTTTACCTCACAGAAGCCATACATTTGTGTCTGTGTATGCTATTATTTAACTGCATTATTTCCATTGCTCTGTATGCTTATTATCATATTCTGTCTCTTTTTCTTTATATAGATACTGCCACTTCCATTTAATACACTTTCACTTTAACTGTGAGCCTTCATTACAGTGTGCGGAGTGTAGGGTGTTATAGACAATATCTGTAATAAATCTGATCTGAAGACATCCTGAAATCATCCACTGGCACGTACTGTATAGCTTTCTCCTACTGCCTCGTTCATTATTGTCCTCCCAGATTAGCCCGTTGTATTTTTCATGGTCCTTTGAAATGGATATCATCAGTTTCCACAGCCAAATATGTCTCAGCTACTCAGTCCAGGTATTCGTCATCACCCATAGTCATCCCCCACAGTCATCCCGGGCAAGCCTCACATCATGACATGCCACTTCCCCTCCACTGGTTGCATGCTATCAGAGAGAAGTCCATTGCTGTGCCTTAGGTTAAGGAAAGTGTGCTTTATCAGTTCACCAGATTTTGATGTTATAAAAGCAAGATGTAAATATACATAAATCTATAGATTACATCTACATTTTTGCTAATCAGCACTGATTTAAAACCATTTTGAAACATTATGGTAAACCTTTTTTTACATTGTTTTTGCCTTTCTTTGGCCCTTATATAAGCTGAAAAAAGCTATTATATAATATCTGATAAGTTATGTTTTGGTTTGATTTAGATTTAGCTTTTGGTTTTGAACGTGACCTGTTCTGTTTGGTTTTTATCCTTTGATTTTGAACACAGCTTGTCCTTTTGTATTATCGTTTTCACCTGTGCCTTGTTTGCCCCTCATTGTGTCCCTATATACGTTCCTACTGCCTCAGTGTTTCTTGTTGGTCATTATGTGTGTTCATGTCAATGGCTGTACTGCTTGTGAGTCTTTCTCGATTAAATTACTTTGGTTTCTTGAATCCTCTGGATCTGTGTCCTACTGCCCATGCCCAAATGTGACAGAATGACCAAACTAATCCAAAGGACACAGCAGAGATGGACAGTAGGGGGACTCCTCGGTTGTGATGGGCAACTGAGGCTTTCTGAAGCGTTTCAGGCTTTCATCAAAATGGTTCGAAAATTGGTTTGATTTTTCGAGGCTTAGAAACTCACTGCACAGTGGTGTCACCTGTTGGTCAGGAATAAATATCCAATATTTAATGATCATATAGACGTCTTTTCCACATTATCCAACATGACTTCATAACACAGTGGTTAGGCATGCGGTTTTTGAAGGGAAATTGTAATGCCCAGTTCGTATCCTGTGTTCTTCTTGCCTTTCCAGCTAGCATTTTTCAACTATGCATCCGTTCTAATGTTTTCTATTGATAAGGCAAGTGTCATAAGATACACAAAATGAAACTAATTATTTCAACAACAAAAAACAGTATCATTTGCACTCAAAGGTTAAACATGACCTGGATTCAAACTCACACCATAAAAAGTAAGAAATTGGGAGTAAGCGACACTACCAACTGCGCCATTGCTGGGCTTATAAAACGAACAACTTTTTGAAATAAATTACTAAATAAGATTGACCAGTAGAGGTTGCTGTTCGAAAGCCTCTGGCACCGAACCGCACCGAACAACCATAGAAGCCTGCATTTTACAAGAGGCTTTGGAAAAAGCATGTGACCAAACGAGGCTTCGGACATTATCAGTCACGTGTTATTACACCGATGCAAGCCCCAGCCCTTTGGCATGGATTAGAATGGGTTGAAATTTCAAAGCATGCCTCGATCAGAGAATTTATTTCAATGTCCTGATCAACAAAACTTTAAAAAGGTTTGCATCCTTGGTATTACTGAGGCTGCATAAGAGAAAATATTAACATAACTCACGAAAATAAATATATTAATTTCAACAAGTGTGCTGGCACATAAAACCTAAACTAAACTGGATTCAACATTGTGACAGTGATGTCAGACTTATCTAATTACCAGCGTGGCTTCTTAGCTATCCAATATATGGGAAGCACTTGGAAATAACTGGGCATGGAGGAAAGCCTCGGTGCCTGTCAGTAGAGATCAAACAAAGCTTCGGACGTCAATCACCTGGTGAGCATACATCTGAATGATACATATCTATGAGAGAAACGCTGGAGTTAAAACATTCATAAAATATGGTGGATCCACTGCTTGATTTAAGATGATTTAAAAAACTGACGAGCAAATATTCCTTACATGGGAATTACAAATGCAGTGTTGCCAGTGTTATTATCAAAACCATATATGAGAAAGTAATCATTGGGACTTGAACGATTACTTTTTTAGTTATTTGTAAAATAACTGCATAGCCTTACACAGTTCCACACGTTGAGCCACCAGCCAGGTGATGTTCCTACCGAAATTACAGGACAATTCTAACAATAGTCTATGGTATTGGGCCTACCCATTTGTTATTGATGACGAATGGTGTTTGGCAGAAATGTTTTGACATTCACCAGCTTATGAATTTCATTAGCTCTTGATAATTAGGATGTAGACTAATTTAGTTTCATTTGTTTTAACCGTCATCCTACAGACTGGGGTACCCGCAGACCCCAGAGGTGTACTTTTTGTCATATCTCACAGGTGCTTTATTCCATCATTCCAATTTTTCATGACTTTGTCAATCAATTTGTTTCTAATGACTCAATATCACTGTTTTTAGTTTCTGTTTTAATAAGTACTTTTTAAAAATACAAATGTATTGGGGTCCTCGGGGACCCCAGTCAAAAGCACCCAATTTCGCCTATGCAGTTTTAATAAATTGAACTACTTGTTGAGTTCATGTTTCCCATAGGTCATAATTTAAAGTATCACAAACTATCAGGAGGGGTAGGGGCACTCTGTCAGTCATTTTAGAGGAGACAGACAGATGCAGCAGACACAGATTTCCTACCATCAGGCAGGTTGTACAGGTCTCTTCATTCCCACATCAGCAGGCTCAGGAACAGTTTCTTTCCAGCTACTGTAACCCTGCTAACTCTGATCCAGCACTAACCATACCCACCCACCCACCCACCCACCGCTTAGTCCTGCCTCTCAGGGACCTTGTTGCACTACTCTCTTTGTACTACTGGACTCTGTCATTGCTTTACAAAGTCTGATAAGGACGTCTTCAGTTGGTACATGTACATGTCTACCTCGGGAACCTCATTGCTGCTATCCCTGTATTTCAGTTTCACATACTACATTGCCCCTTCAGTTTGCCTTCATTGCACAATTTAGAATTGCCATTTGTACTTGCATTTGCCTTCATTGAACATTTATACATCCCACATATAACATACATTGGTCTTAATTGTTTCACTTGTAAATTTTTTGCACTCTTCTATTTGCACTTCTGGTTGGATGCTAACTGCATTTCGTTGTAATGTACTTGTACATGTCCCCTGACAATATAGTTTAATCTAATCTAATTTAAATTATTTCATATTTGGTTCAAAATGACTCTGGTTGGTTTCACCATATAAATATTAAACAAATAATGTTTACTTGAAATTACTGAAAACTAAATGATACCAGAATCAAAGGATGGTAAATAAGCTTTTAAGTACTAATGTTGATTGTACTTGGTACAAAAGCTGCAATTTTCTATTGAGTAATCGGGTTTAAATAATTTGCATTCTGTTTTTACTTCCATTTTACATAGCGTCCTGACTTTGTATGTACAACCTCGTTTCCAAAAATCTTATTTTCAAAAATTCGTATATAACATGGCTTAACAGATAGGATGCCTGTTTTGTGCATTTGATATACATGAAAGATTACACAATTAAATAGGATTTGCTTTTTAACTCATTTCTAGCCATGCTTGCTTCTATGAAATATCACATTCAACAAGGCAAACAGACAGTGCTATGGATGTCTCTATCACAAACACAAAAACACATTGCTATTTATATCAGAATATGTTGACATCAAGCCGTCTCACAAGTGAGACATTTGGCTTTGAATTTAAAAATAAACTGGTATCTGCAGTCAATTTCAGTCAATTGTGTGTATCTTAAAATATCACATGTGAAATGTCTTGCTCATGTGAAAAAATATACATGCATATAAATATACAGCTCCGGAAAAAATTAAGAGACCACTGCACCTTTTTCCAAAAAATTTCCAAAAAAAGTTGAAAAGCAAAGTTTTGAGTGAGGAACAGAAGCGTTCAATTTGCAGTGGTCTCTAAATTTTAACCCTTCTGTTCCTCACTCAAAACCTTCCTTTTTGACTTTTTTGGAAAGGAAAGAAAAAGGTGCAGTGGTCTCTTAATTTTTTCCGGCGCTGTATATACATACATTGGGAATCCAAGTAAAAATTCATGTGAGGTGAAAAATAAATTAGTTTAAAAAATACATATTATGACTGTTTCCCGTAAAGGATTTTCTTCAAGTTTTTTTTTTTTTTCCCTTCACTCATCATCTTAGTGGTGCTATATCATGAAAATCTAAAATGAAGAGGGGGCTTTGTGGGAAAATCACAAAGCCAGAGGGGGCTTTGTGGGAACTGGTGATATAACCTTTATTGCTATTTGTTAATCAATGTGCAAATACACTTCCTTGTGTTTTTGCTTTTCTATCTTCTGCTATTTTTCTTATTGAGTATTTATATTGCTAACTTTTTAATACTGGATTTTGACAAATGGCTCATGTGTAAGCATTTCACAGTCAATGTACATCTGAAGCATGTAACAAATATAATTTGATTTGAGATACCTACTGGAGGTCTCCATCCGTAATGCAGGACATTCTGGTAACGTTACATATGGACATTTGTGCTGCAATAGCACCAGGCTTTTCATTTTTACCTTTACAATTTAAACTGAATCAACAATATAAGTTGGCACTCTTGGTCCGTAGTCAAGAATCTACCTCTTGGAAGGCATTTTTAGTCTACAGTCTCTCTTGCACTGACAGAGCTTTTTGACCTGTACTTCAAAAACTGTCATCCTTGAACACCCTGTTTAGAATATTATGGAAGATAGAAAATAGCATTAGAAGATACATTACATAACCATTTGCGCCTTATTAACATATATTTGTGTGACTTACATAAAACATTACATCAATTGTTAGAATACCTTGTTGATCTCACCTGGGGCAACCTTTATGGAAAGTTACTGTAAGTCTTCAGAATGTTATATGCAAATCTATATACAGCAACCCTTGACTTCCAGAAGCACATACACACTCACAGTATTGCGTTTTGCTGTAGTGGGTGGCACACATTGAATAATAGATGGATTTAATTGCCCTCAAAGAGGATCATTGGGTAGCCAACAAAAGCAACACCAAGAAATGAGGCAACAAAAACCACAGAAAAATGTGTTCAGAAGCAAAGAGCAATATCGGAGCCACATTCCATAACACTTAAGCGCAATGCTAGTGTAGAAAGAACACATTTTGCTATTAAATGTATATTAGCATAATATTTATTAAACTGAAATAATTGCCTTACCTCAATATTATAAATAAGAAATGTCTCAAGGAGGACATCCTAATTATTAATCAGACTTTCTTGGTGGCTGCAGAACAGCAAATGCAAAATGCATGTACTCAGGAAAACCCACACCCAAATTAATAATTGGTTCAGTGAATGAGAAAGGTGTGTCTGTGTGTTCCTGTTTGTGTAGCCGAGTAAGAGAGCAAGAAACAATTTATTTTCATGCATGTTTAATGCAATATACATCCCCATTAAGTTTTGTGGAAATTTGCATAACTTCAATTAACATGTGAGCAAAGACTACTGGCCTCTGATTGTTAAAGGAAACACGTAGAACAATAAATATAATTTACAATGCATTTAATTTAGCCTCCATGTTTGGAAAATTGAATCCACAAGACACTGAGTAGAGCACTTCATGTTTATGGGTGGAAGCAGTAGTTATAATTGTTTGGATAAAACTAATGTCTTTTTTACTTCCATTTTCCAATGAGGTTACAGAACAATGTCCAAGGCCTATAGTCAAGACTAAAACAGACAAACTTCACTGTTTTAAATTCATGAAGAAATGGTTGCGCGCAGAGTAGATAAGTCCAAGAAGAACTAATATTATTTGTTTAACTGAGACTAAACCTTTTACCTAGATCACAGGAATCAATATGGAAATACGTTACAAATTCCTAGCTTTCTATACTCCATGGTTCATTTTTCCACAGTGTGAAGAAATATGTTCAATTTCACCTCTTGATGAGCTTCCAAGGACTAATCATTTCAATACATAAATGGTGCCTTTGTGGTATAATCTGCAGCTCACTTAAGAATAATTAAAGGAATAAAGCCATGAATTACACTTGACTGTAATGACATAAAGTAAAAGATAAAATTGTCATGGGCTTGTTGTTATGGGATACATTTTCTTTTAAATTATTATTAAACATTGTCCTGTTCCAGTAGGGTCAACAGTTTTCATAGAGCTAGACCTCCACAAAGCTTGTAAAATAAGGGGTGATTAAAGGGAATTGTGATGCAATGGGTTATTGGTAATCATGTCAACCTACCAAATTCAGACACATTCATCTGCTGCCATGGGGACAAGGCTTTGCATGCTAGAGTGCATATTGGGCAGTTGAGATGATCAGAGACGTAATAGGCCTGTTTTATGTCATGGTAACAAGGGAGGAGGCTGCTCATTGCATTACATCTGGCTGACCTAACTCCAAATATGAAGGTGAAATGTGAACAGGATGTTCTCACACTGAGATGACCTGCAAAACTGAAAGAACATTCAGTGTACTTTGGTTATGTTTTTTCTGATGATTCACCAAAGAGTTGTGATGATGAAACTATGAAAAGGTTTTATATGAACAAATATGCATTTAAAAGTAACTTAAAGGAGCAGAACAGGAATGATATAAAAACAAGACATGAAGGACATTACAGCCAAGGACCCACTTAAGTCAAAGACACAGCTATGTCTTGTTCACTTTATTCACATACTTATGTGTTACCTTGTTAGTGATACAGTCTGTTCATCGGGTGAAGCCTTGTAAAAGTTTTGTTTTGACGTATAACACCCTTATCAGGCAATATTGAGACACTGGAAAAGTGTCAAAAGAGCATATTGTTTTGTTGTGTATGACAAAGTGGTTTGCCAAAGGGGATGGTAATAAGATCTGCTTTCGGATGAATCTCGGCAAGGGAATTATTGGTGATCATCCATTGTAATGCAGTGCCACTCATATTTCTGACAGTTTTGTAAAACAATAGGTCTACCTTTTTAGTCATTTAAATGCATGGACTACTCAAGTAAAGCAATTAAAAAATTATTTACAAAAATGCAGTTTTAGGTCCAACACACTATGGAGATACACATGAAAGTGTGTCAGATTTGTTCATTTTAGTATTACAGAATACAATCCGTTCACTCACACGTCTGTTGAGGGTCTGCTGCCTACCAAGCCCCAAGAAAAACAACAATAAAACACAATGTTGAGAGACTCTAAAAGGATGTCATTATTAATTAAAGCACCCATCTCTGCTTTTTACTTTTTCATCCAGGCTGGAGTTTTCTTCTCTGCATGACTGGTCTGCTGTCTTTGTGATGCCATTTAATAAGCATCCCTGTTCCCCTGAGGAATTGACCATGGTCCTTTCAGTGACTCTGTGTAGTGGCCAGAATGAGAGACAGGCACTCAGTTATAGCTGCACAGGACCTTTTCTATCGCCCTTAACAGCAAGAGTCAGCAAAAACAGGGGAAGCCCTCCTCTGTGTCCCATCTCCAAATCTGTGAGCTGTCAGCTTGTATTTAGAGTATGTATGTATTCCTCTCTGGTGCTTTTACTTATTTATATTAAAAAAATAAAAAATATGCATCAAGGAGTTGACTTGCTAGAAGATACACCAAGACACAGAAAACTAGCAGTGACAGTTAACACTTTACTTGACACTATTCTCTGTAAATACACAGCCTCGTTGATTCTACCCTCAGTCAATGTCAACCCTTATTTTGTAAGTGAATGCTTGTCTGTGGTATTGCTTTTAATTGCGTTACCTATAAAATTCTGATGTAACCTTATATCGTTGAGTGGAAGCTATTATTTGATAAAATAAAAAACTATTCTGTCCGAATAGAATCCTAGAATCCAAACTAGAACTAAAAAAATGTGAACACATTTCTCCAGTACTACCCTCTTTACACTGGCTGCCTGTTAAGGCTAGGGCTGATTTTAAGGTTTTATTGTTAACCTATAAAGCATTACATGGACTTGCTCCTACAGTACACCATGCTGAAATGATCCAGCCATACATACCTACACGTAACCTAAGATCACAAGATGCAGGCCTTCTAATTGTACCTAGAATTTCTAAACAAACAGCTGGAGACAGGGCTTTCTCTCTTAGAGCTCACTACTGTGAAATGATCTGCCAATTAAGATTAGATATTCAGACTCCGTGCAAACTTTCAAGTGTCTACTAAAGACGCATCTCTTCAGCATGGTCTATGATTAAGTGCAGTCTGGCCCAGGGGTGGGAAGCTGAACAGAAAGGCTTGATACTGTCCACCCTTACTGTCTTGCCAGGTGGGCTCTCATCGCCACTGGGATGCCCTCTCTTCAATGCCATTCAGGGTCGGAGTAACTGGCCTGTTGTTGTCTCTCCGTGGTGCTCAATGTGCAATTGGGGTGAACTCTGCTGGCGATACTCGGCCCTCATTTCAGGGTGGTTGCGGTTGGTTGGTGTCCTTTTGGTTGATGCTTGGCAATGTGGGTGGATTGACTTCCTGTCTGTTGGGCCCTATCCGGGGCCTCCCCCGGATAGGGCCACAGTGTCACTGGACACCCTGCCTCAGCCCCAAGGTTTTACGCTGCTATATTATTGTGCCGTGGTGAGTTGGTTCAGTTCTCCTTCTCCACTGTAAATCCTTGTAAACCTAAAGAATGCACTCTATAAAATTTTCTTGTCTCCTGCTCCGTTCACACTTAGGAGCTGCCAGTCTGCTGACCTCCCCCCCCCCAGGACACAGCCCAAATGCATTTATTAATTATTACAACTTGTGCTGTTAAAATGTTCACCCGACACAGCCAGAAGAGGACTGGTCACCCCTCTGAGTTTTTTCTAGCCACTGTGCTTCAACATTGTTGTTGCTTGCTCCTTGGGGTTTCAGGCTGGGTGTTTTATAAAAGCACTTTGTGACAATTGCTGATGTAAAAAGGGCTTCATAAATACATTTGATTGACTGAAATTTGATTGAATATGAAAGGCTCCCTCTTGTAGTATCTTTCTCTTATTTCTAGTGTAGGCATTTTGAAAACAATGGATCAAACATTTACAGTAGTGGACTAGTGGTCCCCATTCACAGATGACAGCACCCAAACACTTGACATGTCAGTCGTTCTGGAACACTGCATTAAGTTGTCTATATCACTATGTAACTATGCAGTCATCACTATGGTAGCAACATAGTAGTTATTATGCTATTTCTCAATATTGGAACAATGAATACATACATTTCAGCATGTGTAAATCTTGTGATATTTTTAACGCTGCTGTTATAGCACTGTCTACATGACACTATAATAGCACTGACTCCATTTTGTCGAAGCCCGCCATCATTCTTCACAGAATTTAAAAAGAATCTTGTAATATAATCTTTTAGCATTTGCTATGTTTTATAACCTACTGAGTGCTGTGAAGTAGATTGGGATTTCGCCTACTGAGTGTTTTGAAGTGAAATGGGATTTGACCCTAGTACTGTATTTGCCCGTGATGCGTAGTTGCCATTGACTATAAAAATTGCTCATTCACAACCATCTCCTTCCTCTGTTAACTAGTAGACACACCAAAAAAATCTATAGGAGGAAAGGAATAAAGGGCAGGAGAACAGTAAGGGTTGAAACCTCCAACCGAACGACATGCTGCCAGATCGAACCAACGGTACCGTTATGTCCACCTGCTCCCGAAAGAAACTACCTCTTACAAAGCTCTCATTACACAGCCAACAACCAGAGAAGAGAGTCAAATTATTCCTATTAAAGTCTGTTGGTTGTCTCCTGCGCTTATAGCCAAAAAGGGACCAGATGATACCACTCTAAACCTAGATAGACAACAATAGACCAGCATAGGCATGCCTGATACAATTTATCCCCAAGAATCACCTGACAGCATTTGAGCACCAGAGTGGACTTGTACCTCGCTCACCATAACACGTTAGGAAGGGAAGTGCTTATTTCCCTGCAGCTTGAGTGAGTTTGCCCCAGTGCTGTCGCTGATTGCGTCCCTTTTGTTTCCTGTCCAGATCTCATTGGATCCCGAGCCGTTGTCATAATAACTCGTCAGCAACACCATGGCCTCAACAAGGACAACGAGAATAACCTATAGTATTTCACAATGAACAGGCAACAAACAGACTGTGAATCGATCAAAGTACCTTCCCTATCTGAACTACTTAGGTTTGTAACAAAAAGGGGGTTGGCGGAAGACATATGGTGTGACTTGGGTGCATCCTGTGACAATTTGTGTCAGTAGAGTTTGTTGATTAGCACACACTAACGTCAATCTGAATGTATTTTATTCTAGGTATTTTTTAAGAGATTTGATTTGTGAGATGTGTTATCTGCATTATAAGGAAATCCATGTGATTTTGTTTTTCTAAAATATTTTTACTGTATTTACCAATAAAGACTGATTTTTTTTTGCTGAGGGATTTAAGAAAAAACTCTACTAGGTATACATTTTATTTTTTGTAAGGTAACCTTACAAAATGTTCAACTCTAAACGCATTTCAAGGGCTTGCTTTCTTAGGGACGGCAAATATGTATAATTGCTTCTTGATTAGGGAAAGGGTAAAAAAAAAAGGTGTTTTGTGTTTTGCTTTGCGTTGGGATAACAACTAACAGTCGGATCCAGAGTTTGCATCTTCAAGGTCACCATGTACAATGTCCTTGCAAGCTGTGTGCCTAATGTAATCAGTGTTCACTTTGTCCCCAGTAGATGTCTTATTGACCATATTTTGCCAAGTCCAACCATAATCTGGAATTCAATATATTGAGAAACAATCAGAAAGGGATCTTGTTGTCACCCATGTAATCATATGGAAAAGTTAAGGAGCAGGAAGGCAGTTGTTTTCAAATTGTCCCAAATTTGTGACTGCTGGCAAAACCATCCAAGGATGAGTTATCTTTTAACCTTGATGCCAAGCTTATGATTTCTGACACCAGGCTTGCAACTGACTGAGCCCGCTTAGGTCTTATTCACTAAAGATGAATGCTAGCATTTATCTCACAATGTACGTTGGACCGTGTTCTGCACAGCCCAGAACTACCTGGTGTCAACAGACCTTTTTTCTCCAACCTCCCAGGACTTTTGATCACTAAGCAATGTCAGATCTGACCGATGGCCCACTTTCCTTCTGTTGAGTATAATTATACAGCTAATTGGTGCCTATTGATGCCTCCCTTCCAGAAAAATTCAACATATTATACTATTTACTAGCTTGAAAGCTGACAAAGCTAACAAGGAAAGCCCTTGCTTCCAGAGGACAAGCAGTTTGTGCTTGTGGAGGCTGACATGAAGGAAAGCCAATAGCATCAACATTCATAAGATTTTGGGCCACCACGAGCCACCAAAATAGCTTCAGTGCACCTTGGAATAGATTGTATGTGTCTTTGGA
Organism: Esox masquinongy; assembly: GCA_016801175.1. NCBI lineage: Eukaryota > Metazoa > Chordata > Actinopteri > Esociformes > Esocidae > Esox > Esox masquinongy. The sequence continues at coordinate 107,789 of JACXGI010000296.1, forward strand.
ACTCTACTGGAGGAATGAATTATGTTACTTCACTAATTTATTCAGGTTTTTCCTTTCATTTGTCACCTGGGCATATATACTGGACTTTCTTTCCAGCAGACCTCAGACTATGAAAGGGCAAAAACACATCCTCACCAATTCTTTACACTGGGGCCCCACAGGGGTGGGTCCTCAGCCCTCTGTTTTACAATCTGTTCACCCACGACTACATGGCTCTTCACAATACCATCTCCATCATCAAGTCTGCAGCCAACAAGTACCAAGAGTCAGATAAATCAGTGGAGAATAAATTCTACCTCAACGTCAACAAAACAAAGTGAGAATGTTTTTTTTGTCTTACAGAAGTAGAGGCAACATTTGCAACAGTGGGGCTGTGCTGCCACAATCCAGGACATACAGGACATCCACTACATCTGTGAGATATTAAAAAAAATTCAGAACCGTTTCTGATCATTTAAAATCATGGACCTTTTACCCCCTTTTCAGTTAATTCAATTTCTGGGGTGGTAACTTTCAGCTGACCTAAGGTTTCTGCTAACAACTATACTAACATTATTAGAAGGTACCTAAAACCAATTGGAAGATGCAAATGGCTTTGTGAGAATGCCTTCACAAAAGAATAGGACATGGCCATCTTTAACTGCTGGCAACTGCCCTTAATCATGTACCGTACAGTAGGTGCTATAAAGCAAGCAACCAACAACGTCATGACATGGAGAACCTCTTTCTATTGCGTCGTCTCCCGACTTCCTAACCAAACGGGTAGGGTTTTACACGAAGAAAATGTATGATACAGGTAGAAAAAGGATTGCGTTGCAGCCACCAGAAAAATGTCTCGAAGCACAAACACAGTGAGACCTAATCAGTACACAAAATGACATCTCTGCGGGTTGCTTGTGTGCATTCTAACATCTCAGTTTGATGATACGTTCCCAGCTGACCTTCATTCTACAGAAACAAGGTCCAAAAGGGTTCCACAAATCCCATTTTACAACAGCCGGTGTGTAACCCTCAGAGACGTGTGTGTGTGTGTGCGCGTGCCATTTCCTTGAGAGACAGCCATTGTGGCTATGTGCTTAACATGGGGGGAAGGGTTGGTATTCAATATCCGTGTCTGCATTCAATCTGCCCAGTGGATCCATCGGCTGGGCCAATCAGGCCCCTGAGAGGGGGGAAAGCAACCCCTGCCAGAGGCACGTTCACTCTCACTTTCAAATGGGGCCTTAATGATTTATAGATGTTTGCTTTAAAAAGTCATTGGCATTAATCCCATGGCTCATTAACTGTTTAATTAAAATTAAATTCTGTGTTAGGAGTTAAGCAGATTGAGAGTATTTCCTCCTGGTGGGCGGTTGTTGAATCACCTCATTTTAGGTAATGCTCCATGGAGAAACGGATGTGTGATAACACGTTTGACATGAGCAAACACCCTAAATAAAATTAAAATGCCTATTAACCAGCACTGCGCTTTGTTGTATGATCCTACCAATTTATAGATGAGGAGATTAAAAGTAGAGTATTTATCTTTGCTAAAAATGTATATATTTTGCTATGTTATCCATCATTAATTAAAATGAAGTCTCTGCATTAATATGAAATAGTAAAGTTACATTTCTAACTATAAGATAGTGATGTACTCTAAAACATACGTTATCATATTTCTATCAGGAATATAATCTGGTTCCAAGACACTTCGCCCAAATTTCAGGAAGAGTCAAATATCTGTCCACACTTAGCAGTCGTGGGATTCACACAAAGAATTGTATCCCACTCCCACTTGCCAACTTTTAATATTTGATGATCTCACACTTAGGCTGTGGACCAGGTTATCATAGACTGCAGCTCTGTATTTTGCTTAAATATATGACTCCACTCAGGACTGACCACAAATAGGAGTATGGGAGAATTTTAATGCAACTTTGATATGGGATAATTAAGAGTCTATATCCTTACCACACTCAGTGGTTGGGGAGTGCTTTGAAATTGCTTTCTAAGTAAGTCTTTGTTACCTAATATGTGGTTTCTTTGTATGTTACAGCAACCCAAAGAAGTAATGATAAAAAAAGATTGATCGCAGAGCTGTCTGTAGTAACACTACCCAAATGCTATCCATGAGCAGGTTTTCATAGTCTTCAAAATAGCAACTCACTAATGGCAAACACAAGCACTTTACAGGACAAGATGTGGTTTGAAAGTGCTGGGAAATGAAAGAAGGCCAGGGGTATAGCCATCTTCCATATCTTATTACAGACACTATGCGCTGCCATCATATAAATTGACACTTCTATATATTGCTAAATATTTGAAATATGGTAATGCTTTAAAGTGCACTCCCACCGGACAAATTCAACTGCTGATTTGTTTTCATGTTGTTTTTCATAATGGTTTAACACATTTCAGTTCCCATCACAGGTCTTTACAATTAGTGAATCCCACCAAAATTCATAACAAAATTGTCTGCATAGCTGAAACACTGATATTGATACAAGCCTTATTTTATGAGTGTTACAGACTTTGGTTTTTGTCTTTGTATTTTGTGGGAATGTTACCATGTTGGCGTGTTGGGCTCACTGATTGCAATCATTCTCTCTGGTAAGGATATCTTGCACCTGTTGTCCTCATTAGTAAGAAGTGGTTTCACCTGTGCTGGGACAGCGTACTGTATATTTAAGAGCTACATGCACAATGTTTCAGTTGGAATGAGATGTGGAGAGAGCAATACATTCAGTTGTTTTCGCCCACTTATTGAGAGAATACTAGCCTGAAACTTTTGTTCTTCCCTGTTGGATTTTGTTCCACATTTTATTTTCACTCTCAGTCCTAAATTGTGTGGGTATTTATTTTTGTTTGCCTTTCATCTGGGGCAAATTTAGTGGGCATTCATGGTGGGTGTCTTTTAGAACACCATTTTCCTGTTGCTTGACAACATTCATTGCACACCCACATGAGTGTCTTTCAGAACCTCAGTTGTTTTGCTTGTCACAGGGACTCTTTTGTTAATTCCCTTTTTTTGAGTGACAATATTTTTGGTTGGTTATTCTAGGAGGCCTGTGGAGGTGTGTTATGATGTCCGTAAAGTAGACACGATACAATGCAGGGGGGCTGAATTAACATAGTTGTGTATTGGCCATATGTGACAAACCCTGAAGTAATTTATTGCTATAAATATTATAACACTAAAAAACATGTGACACCTGTAATACATACAGGCTAATGAGTTTTCAACCAATCAGCATTCAGGGCAATAACCACCCAGTTAATTACAGGATATTTAACATGAGGTACCACGTTTTCTCTTGTATGGAAACAGTTTCAAACAAATATACTTCAAAATGACTGCACCTTGATGTTTTCATGACAACGACTGAGTGGTTTGGGGTTATTACTTTTATACTAATGTCTTTGCTGAGTCTGGCTGAGGTCCAGAGGAAAGGCAGATGCCTCCACATCAATATCCAAACTAGCCACAAGGGTCTAGAGAAATGATCAGGGACTTTAAAGACAGCAGCTGGTAAGTTGAAGTGGGCTTTTCACCGTGAACTGAGGGTTTAGATTCATTTACATGATGAGCCACAAACATTAATGTATATTGAATGTTGGGAGAACAGACTAGACTAGTGCATCTGAATTACATCCGTTGCAGTCACTAAACTTTAGTGTCTACGAACAATTTACTCAGACATGAAGTCACATCCGGAAACTAACCCCTTGTACCCTTCAAACTGGACTGCTCTCTGATTATAATTTACCACTGAGTGTATGGGCTGTGCATTAGAACAGCTTAACACTTGATTTTCGTACACAATGTGTTATCCCTCGCTCCGAAAACCACAAAAGGCTTTGATAACTTCGCAGCCCTAATCAGCACATTCATCCAGTGCACCTGCCAGGAATTCCCTCCAGCTCTGCATTCGATTCTGCTCCCCTGGTATGGCTCAAGTCCAAAGCAGGACACTAGGACTGTGTCCCGAGACAGACTTAGTGCAAACTCAGCCGGACAGAACTGTTTACATGTGTAGAGCCCAGTTCAAAAAAGCAATTATGCATCTATTCATATCTCGCCTATCAGACAGGATGTATGCAGATTATTGAATGGGGAGTCTGGATTCAAGTCAATTATTTCTGAGTTCTATTTATTCTACATCTATGAATTTATCTATCTATTAATTTATTAGGTGTTTGTAAAACTGGGCCCTGATGAATTAATATGATGAATTTGTTACTAAAATGTGGAAATGACCTAAAATAACTGACCTGACCCAAAAGAGACCAACTATCATTACATTCAGGTAGCATTACCATGTGGTACTCAGCATCAAATCAAGATGATCCAATCACTGTCTGACAGAATACATCTTGTACTTGTAGGTCAGTGGTGGTACATTGCAGTGCCTTTGGAACATTTTCGGGAACCCTTCAGTTTCTCTGCAATTTGCTGAGGTGTAGACTTAAATGATAATTTATCAAATGTTTTTATTTTGCCACAACAACATTTATGATAACATTTTTAAAACTGAAGTGGTCTAAATACATCCTGAAGCCCCTGTACCTGTGCAATGATATAACCAATCCCTGGGCAGTGTGTTCAATCTCCTTGCCCCCATAAAATCAATGGATGTCATATTGCTCGCTCAGCTCCCTGGTTCACTCCAGAACTGAGAAACATGAAATCCACTGGACACATTGTGGAGTGGCATCACCGACCGCAAACTGGCCTTTTAGAAGCACCGACGTTCCTGTTCCAAAACTGATAGTGGCATGATGGATGATGTACTCCAACCTCATCAATTCAAATCCTGAAAACTCATAGCATCCATTTCCACCATATACCATCTTTTAAAGCTTCAGTCCCCTTCAAGTTTTAGGACCTATGTAAGTTTTTTATTACAGTAACATTTGCATCTACTGCAATGTTTCATTACTACAGATAAAATAAAATATATAGATATAATTAGATGAATAAAAACTTTCTTCACAACAATATTGGAACACTTTAGATGTTCTATATGCACTTTTAAGGGCATCAGTATGAAGCAATAATGGCATGGATGACGTCAAACTTTCTGTAACCGAACAACAGCCAAACAGAGGCCCTGCTTGTTAATATCCCCCAGACGATCCAGATCTCACCAATAACACATCAGACCCTGAGGTTAACTCATAATCTGCTCCTTCACACCCCTATGATCCTTAGGGGATCAGGCATTCAGCTTGACCTCCCCAAGACTCTGGAATTACCTCCTGGACCAGCACAGATGTTGGGTTCCTTGTGTTCTTTATGTCTGTCCCATTATCTTTTTAGGTCCATGACTATTTTATTCACTTGAAGTTGCAACAATCATTTGATCCTTCCGTGTATCGAATGCAGTCCAACCTACTATACAAGCAGTATAATCTGACAGAAAAAAGGACACTTTAGCATCACCAGTCCCAACAACGTTGAGAGACACCAGTTGACCCAAATAAATATTATTAGCATGGGCTATTATGGAGTTGCAGCAGAAAAGCCAAAGGCATGACTCTTGTATGGCAAGGTACACGGTCAAATACTAGGTTATGTGCCAACATAGACAATAAAGGTATATAGGAGTTGGTATTGGACATGGAAACAGGATAAGCCCTTTTCTCTTTTCAAACATGAAATCTCTTTATAAACATAATATGTAGAATATCTATAGTATTTGGGTTATCTAATGTCAATTGGACTTTGGCATCTCCCGACAGATCTGGCAGGCAATTGTTTTCCGATGAACACCATGTTCTTATTGTAGATGGTCTCTTGTCAAGACCATGACAGTAGATCAAGACAATAGATCTATATTAGAACCTGGTGTAAACATTCTCATTCCGGTCTTTGTTATTCTGTAGTGTTTCCACCTTCCTCGATTCCACCCCACCCTCACTTAAAGGCCAGCAATATGATGGGTTCTTGTGGGACCATCATGGCTCTTGGTCAGAGGCCTTTTGAGCTGCCAAGCCAACGCAGGCCCTTTGTCCCCTGTGAGGTATTCTACTGTGGCTGGCTGGACACTGGCAGGGGCCCACTGATTTATTGCCTTTGGCTACTGCACTTTCCAAGGAGAGGCAGCCTGGGATATCATTTGTTTGGAGCACATTTGGCAATGACTGGCCTCTTGGCTCTCTTTGAATTCAACCAACAGAGAGGGAATATATGTAGGATATCAAAGACGTGTCAACTCTGAGGTTTTTGTCATGGAGGATAAAGGTGTACTAAAGCAAAATTAATGTGATCATGCAGCTCATCTCTCTGCACAGTACACAACACCCACATAGCTATGAGATAAAAAAGAAAAGAATGTAAATCTGTCAACGGTTATTATAGTAAATGTGTCAAAATCATCCGATAGACTTATTGCTGACAAGTTGTAATGGCTCAACCACTGTTGTATAAACAACAGCATGCAGTGCAATAACTGTCAGAAGTAAGAGGTCTCACTGCTGTGGTAGTCTCATTTTCCATTCCAAACTTTGTCTACTGGGCACTTCAAGACATCTCAGGCATTCTGAGATGTCTTTTTGTGACACAGTTTCTAGGTGAGGTTTTCTTACTTGATGCTTACAGACAAGGGAAAACTGAAAGTTACAGTTGAGTGGCAGCATTTTGTTTTGCATTTGTCTCCAAACAGATGCATTGCTGTCATTTCTGGTCCCATTGAAGACTTCAGATAATCTCTTCAAAGACTATTCCCATGGAGTGGTGTTTACTGATATAGCTTTTTCAGGTGTCTGTCAAATCAATCTGCAGTGGGCCATGTAGCATACACTTAAAAAATGTGAGTTTAAATATAAAGGAGGCCATGAAAATAATATAGAAGTATTCCTAAAGCCAAACTATTGACATACTGTCACAATTATACTTCATCAGTGTTCAATCCGTGTCTACTGTTTATTGGGTGTACATTTTTATATCAACTAATGAAAATATGTTATCAAGGCAATCAATGAATACATAATAAAACAATGCTGTTCAACAGCAAATAATCATCCTGAGACGTGTAGTGCTGAACTAACGTAAACCTCTGATTAATTTTAATATCATTGTTTCTGCAAAGTCACATCAATGAGAATAAATCATTACCAAATCACTTTAGAAGTGCAGTTTCAAACAGCTGTGAGATTAAGCATTCATAACAGACCAACACTTGTTTAAATGCACAAACACATTCTGGGATATTCACTCACACCTCTCCCGTGTGTGACAAGTGTCACGCCTTCTAGGGTACACTGCCTTTTCCTTATGCTTAATTTGTGCAGTTTGAATCTTTGAGATCTTCTCTGAGGTCCTGGAGGTTCAGTTAGACTCAGACCTCCAGCTGATCTTTGAAGTCTCAGAGGCTACTGGAAGGCTGACCACAACCCAATAACAATGTTTCTCCAATAGTCTCATTTTGGCAAAAAAAAATCAGCATAATAATGCTGATGATTGAGTTTCCCTTAAATTATGGCTCACTGAATTTGCAAACGCCATACATCAGGTGTCTCTAACAGGTTGTTCGTGAGCTACTGTTAGCTTGCAGCTCCTTTATTAGTAGCGTATGATACAATGCTGAAGTAGTACATGTAGTCTTCACAAGAACCACTGCAGAATATAATACATCTCACAAGTAACTAATCAACAGAATATTGAAATTATCCCACTCCAGTTAAGACACAATTGGGTTGAAAAACAAAAATCAACACAAAATCTAGCCAATACATTTGAATCATGTTGCTTTCCTTGTCAGCATGTGCAGTGCATGCAAGTGATCCTCAACAGATAGTAGCTACACCGGCTTTCGTGTGCGCACTCTGTAAATGTTACGTCAGTGTTTACCTCAGTTACCTGCTACAACGCAAACGTAAACAGAGCAGATGTGGAGCTGTACAAGGCTTGTAGTGGATGGACTTGAATTATTCAACTGGATAGCTGTATTTTTCTTTTTTACAAACATATTCACTCTGAAATGTTCATGCGGACGGCTAATGCACTGATTTGTTGAAAAAACATGCCTGGTTCTTCTACAAATGCTAATGTTATAGCCACTCATGCTTTTTTTTTGGCCAAACTGTACATGTATTTTTGGTTGCTAGTAAAAAGCTGCCATTAAGTATTAAAAGGTTTAATTGCCAGGATGGCCTCAGGAACATGTTTTGAGTACAGGGTGCTGATGGCTGAGGTGGGGCGTTATCAGTCTTCTGAAGACATTCAATCTCAATCTGGTTCTTATCATGCTTCTCGTTCAACTAGGAAGTCTAAACTGGAATCCTTATGCCTCAGAGGAACACGCTCATCTGTCTTTTATCTTGATTGTGCTCACAGGTGCTCAAGTCGCCACAAGGTGTGTTTTGAGACAAGGCAACCATATTTTATTACTAACTTGCCAAGCCCAGACTGTGCTGGCCAGTTGGAATGTGCAAAGGCAGTAAATAATAAACCTTAGGCTTAGTTAAAGTTACAGATGTGTCAGTGTCAAACCTGACGTGGCAATAGTACTGGATTAACTGAAATTATATTTACTCTTACAGGTGGCCTGAAACATCAATCTGAAACCAATGCCTCCAGTTTTCTGATCTGCCCTATCAGGTTAAAACTCAATAACCCAGGACGCAGCATCAATAACCGTGCCGTTTTAAAAGAAAACAATCCCACTCGAAAATGACCAAATGCCTGTGTTTGGTCACCCAAAAAAACACATCAGTTCTTAGTGTGACATCCTTGATTTGGTAATTGTTTTTCATGCATTATGTTTATTTTCTTCATGTTTACAAATCAGAGGCTTTACAAGGCAGTAACATTTGTTCAATGGAATGTCTTGGAAAAATCAATTTTTTCCGACCTATAGTAAATCCTTTGTAATATTTGGAATCAATCATCTCAAGGCTTAGGATGGATTTGCAATATGACACATTCCTCCCTCTTAAGACCAATCAAAACCTTTCAGTTACATCACCCACCTATCTAAGGCCACAGACACATTGCTAGAGAAAGAAGCATGTAAAAACCTTAAAATTGCTGTTTTATTGAAGTGCTTTGAGATCTCCATGGGAATTCTGTTGTTTTTTTATATCCAGGCTAACCACAGACATACGCAGAAACACATGACAGAGGTACAACTTCCCAGTTCATGTTGTAAGAATATTAAAATGACATTGAGGGGAAAAATAAAGTTTTTCGGATGGGATTACTGTTGATCTGCATTTTACATTTACATTTTCCTAAACATGTTGTAAATCCATTATTTTCGGTGCATACAGAAGTGCATACTAAAATGCATACTAAAAATGCTGAATTTCTTTTGGTTAACAGAAGCCAGCTTCTGACAGCAAACTGAAAATGCTGCAGCCTCTCCCTGGTGTCAGTTACAGATGCAATCAACTCACCTCCATCGGCATCAAAGGAACAATAGCAGACTGGGGTAAGAAAAAATGTTCTCATTCCTACTAAATTTCTACACAGTTAACTATTCCGTTTCTATTCAAGAACGGAATAGTGCAGGGGATCGCAGTGTCATCTAAATCATGTTTTTTAAATTACAATATTCATTTTTAAACAGTTGTTGTCATTATCACATTTCTACAAGGTTGGAGCAAATTAAGGTTCTTTCCTTTACTAATACCCAAAAAACGACAAAGGTGGTACTAATAAGGCACATGCAAGAGTACTATTTGTGGAATTCAGCTCTACGTCGAGCACTATCATCCCAGAACTCCCCCTTAATATTCTCCATCTGTCTGTGGATCACTCACTTTCTGCCCAAAAGAACACAAGATGTAGAGATGGGCACCCGCGTTTCGGAATCAGCACGGGAGCAGGCTTTCACCCCTCAACTCACTCGACACGAACAGCTCTACAACCAACAGTGCATCTGTCAAGACATTCACGTTTGCAGTGTTGCCGCTGACGGGCCTATGTACATGAACACCAGCGGATGTACAGCTTCTGGTATCCTAAAAAATACCCAGACCCGGCTCTGAAGTACATATCAATCGTCCACCCCAACCCCCCCCCCCCCACACTGTATACCGTGGATCTGTGTCTGCTCGCTGCGGAAGGAAACTGCAACGCATTGAAAAAGTCCACAGAAGAGTCCTAAGCTGCCCTATGCCCTCCATTGAGGTCCTGGATGATTTAGGACAAAAAACGTGGAGGAAAATCTTTTCGGACTTCTGCTTCCCCAGGCCCCCACTATTCCAAAAAGAATCCTTTGGTAAGCGGAGGGCAGACGGCAGGACAGGTAGATGTCAAAAGATTCTGGACACCTGAAGAGTTCTTTCCCCATCCTGTGATCCTAAGTAATCAGCCATCTGCCCCATCGAGACTAACAAGACTATGCTGTTAGCAGCTAATTAAACAGTCACACTGTACTGCTCCCAAAAAACTCATCTCCCTTCTTCTAGATGATGCATAGAGTATACCATCTGGATGGAATAGTAAATATATATATATATAAAGGTTTTTGTGAATTACATAGAGTATGCCCCTACGCTATACTGTATGTTGTCTACCACTAGCAGCCCCTTTACAACCAATAAAATCCTTGTGATGTCAAAATGTACTTAGAAGGTAATTCTGATTCAATGTTGTTGTTTTTTTTTACTTTTCTTTACACAGCTGCTGTTGCGGATATGATAGCATGGTAAATCATTTTTTCAGAACAAACCTGACCTCTTGATACTTTGGACAATCACTATGGACACACCTTATTCGGCCTTTCTCTAGTCTACACAAGAAATGCAAAAGGAAATAGGCATTGTGAATGTGTTATGTACAGCCTACAGTTTTTTTTTTTTGGCAGAGCAGGCAAGATCAAAGTAAACAAGTAATGCGCAGCCATGGGCTTTAACCTTCAGATAGTAAGAAGGGTTATGACAGATGAACTCCTTACCATGACATCTTTGGCTCTGCTCGTGGCACGTCGCCACTTCAGATCAAACATCATTGTCACCCAGTGTGTCCCTGCCAGTGACGATATGATCACAGCTATAACTACAGCAACCTGCGTACCAGGCTTGTTTATCTCTCCCCAGAGACCAGACTAGAACCCAACACAGGCCATAACTGTGAAGAAGAGGCACTGGATAGCTGCATTGATATTTAGGATTATACCGATAAGTAATTCTCCTGTGTTTTGCAGAGGGAATTGAAACCATGGCTTTCGTTGACAAAATATGCAAAACCTCATGGCCATACTTGCTGTGTCATTGCTATGGATATTTCATGTAAGCATCGTAAACGACTCAAAACGTAAAACGTTTGCCTTACAATCAGCAGACACTGTTGTCTATTGAGAGTAAGTTAGCGCATTTGTCTTAAGGTTGCTAGGTGGTACAAGTAGAGAACCCAAACTACCACCCCGAGGCACCGGTAGGCGTGGGACAGCCAAGGGACAAAGGTGGAAGAACCAAGAGCTCCGTTAGTGAATGAGCCTGAAGGCAAAGGATGGCAGTTCCCCTGCTGCTGCGTAGGCAAGCACCATGGTCTTGAAGTGGATACAAGCTTAAATTAATTACCTGTAGTGTGCGGAGGAGCTGCCTAACAGGGGAACTTAGGAAGGTTGAAAACCAGAGAGGCTCTAGTGTCCTGGAGAAGTTGCAGGGGTTTGATAGCGAAAACATGGAGCCTAAGCAACAGTGAGTTGCAGTGGTCCAGACACGAGATGACAGCAGGCTGGATTAGGGCATGAACCTGCGTTTGTGACATAATGTTTGCCATGCACATAGTTCCCAAAAGTTCTTTGCAAAACCATTAATGTCTTCAAACGGAATATTGCAAATAACTTGCTAGAAATGAACAGCAGAAATGAATTGTCCTTATCTTGTAATCTGCAGACAAGGGTATGCAGAAACGCTTTCCAACACTACCAAATAAATTAAGTAATTATCTATTATAATATCATGCAATATCTTGGAATGCTCATGAGTTTCCAACTTCAGCGTTAACTTTAATGGCGCAGGCCCGAAGGGGTGAAAGATGGAATACTACCTGGTGTAGTACTGAGTACTGGATATGATGCCCCCATGAAAAAAACATGGGTTTGTGCCAGGCCATTGTTACCCGCGTGGAGATGAAAGGCTAGCCAGCTAATGAACATCTGCCAAACCTGCAGAAGCACTCCAACAGATACTGGCACCTTGAATTGACCATCAAGCACAGCAGCTGCTCTGATCTGAAACATTTAAGGATGTTGCAGATCTCAAATGAAAGGGTTTGGAAATGCAGATGTAGGTGTTGGACACTTGGATAAGTAGGTTCTATGGCTTCCTTGTTAAAAACGTTTCAAGTGTTCAGCGTTCAAACGATTCATGTACACTATGATGCTATTGGTATATAACATTTCTGCTCTATGAAGACCGAAATAACTTTAGATTTGACCCAGAATTAGATACTGTATATCCTACCATATGTTCTGGTTTATTGCATTTTGCTGAGTGCATAAACACATCTCAAAGTCATCTGTTCAGGAAAGATGCAGAGGCACTAGAAGTTCAATGTTTTTATTCCAGTAATAGAGTATAGTGTTTTGGGTTTACATTAATATACCCTGCACTTTACAATGAGTTAAGTAATTTACATAATTGAATAATTTCTGCATAAAATGCAATCACATTCTTCATATCACCATGCATCAGGAAATTATAATTTTAACCGTAATGCCTGAATCTTCCAACTTAAAGTACATTTCAGAGCAGAATCGGGATATTATGACGGATTGCGTTTGTGGGACTATGTGGTACTTTATGATCCCGATTGGGTTTGTGGTACTTTCCAGTATATCATTTCTTTTTCAGGGGTTCTCATCTTTCATCTTCCTGGTCACCTTCCTCATTGACAGTTTAATAAATGGTCTGCCAGTAAATGCGTTTTGACCTGATATGGAGTTAAGTTGTGTAGCAGGAATATAATGAAGGTGGCAATTTTCCTGTGTCATTGTCTGTAAATTATGTATTTGTAATCAATCTCTGTTGCACAAGGAAAAAATAAAAGAATAATAACATCAAAAATGACGTGTGGCTTTACAAAAAAGGCAACAACCCACTCCAGGACCTTTTAAGTGCAAAGGGCATACATGGGGTTAAAAACAAATCCAAAGTTCTTAGGAATATTTAAACAGAGGATTCCCCTTAGATATGCGAAAGGACTTTGAGGCAATTGTTTAGAAATTATCTTCTTTGTATGGCGATAGGGATTAGAGCTCAGACAAGACCACTGGGTCTCAGTCTGTAGTGCCCAGGCCGTGGGTGTAATTGGCATTAGTGGTGAAGCGCTCATGCTCAGACTGTAAGGTTATCACCTGCACACTATGCTAATCTCGCAGCAACTCTGACAATCTCTCCAGGTTTAGGGGAGAGGCATGGACTAATAGAAGGCCTGTAGAATTTTCCTGACCAGGTCTGCTGAGCCTCCCTCTGGGAGAGACATTTAAACAACAACTGGTGTATAAAATCATATGAACCTCAAACTACCAACTGGGGTCATTGGCCCAATAGGCGTCATTTTGATCATTGCACAAAGGTGGTTCATTAAATTCTTCACATTTTCAAGAAGAGTGGATAAGAAAGAATGTTGTGCTTTTGTTTATTTCGGGGATGTTATTGGTAGATATGTTACTGATCTGAGGATAGTGGAGGGTTGGGGTTCTGATCAATTGGATTAATTATACAAACTACCAGTGAACAATGGTTGACTAGAGACAGAAGTATATACTTTGTTTTTTTCTCCACAAAGATAGTCTGGCACATGATGGGAAAAATAATGAAAACATTTTATTTTGGATTTTAAAAAGGATTAAAACAAATAGATAGCGAGTTGGAAATGATATATATTTAAAATAAAATGGGGACTAGAAATGGAAAACATTTTTTTTAATTAATACATTTTGGATCAACCTGTTCTTAATGACTCTAGATCATTGCTTATTGTTTCTTTATCAATGTTCACTTTTTTATGTAATCCACATTAATTTTGCCAATTTTGACCCCAAACCAAATCATTGAAATCCACGAAGGAGACATTTTAACACGTTATCAGTACCACCAGAGGGTGGAGGGGGACCTGTAAAACGTAATTATTATTTTTTTTTTACCATGCTACACAGATCATGTGTAGAGATATAGCTAACCATATACTTGTCTAAGAATGTAATTTTCTATGAGTCTACAGAGAGAGAGTTGTATTGATGAGTATTCTGCAATAGTAATTCCAGGACCTCAACAGCTCTAAACTGGTTTTCCTTTGGGACTCAAATTTGACAATGATAATTATGAAAATATTGAAAACATGGAGTACTACAGTACAGACATAATGATGATCTTCTGTATTCCAACGCTATCTTATCACAACACAGCCGATTGTCTGAAACAAATTAAGAAGGATAGAAATACCACAAATTAACTTCTAACAAGACACACTTGTCAACAGAACTGCAGTCTAGGATACAGTCTCATGAAGCTGGTTGAGAGAATGCAAAGGGTATGAAAAGCTGTCAGCAAGGCAAAGAGTGGCTACTATAAAGCATCTACAATATGTTTTCTTCTGTTTAACACTTTTGGTTGTTCAATGATTCCATTTGTATTATTTCACAGCTTTGATGTCTTCACTATAATTCTGCAATATGGAAGTAATAAAACAAAATACATACCCTTGCATGAGTGGTTTTGTCCAAAATTCTTGACAGGTACTGTATACTGCTTCTTATACTATGTATATATTTTTTTCCTTCTATGTAATATTTGTCTGTGAGGTTTCTACCAAAGGTGAGCCTGTATGGGGGGGAGGGGGGGGGGTCCTTCATGTGTGACAGCCACTCCCAGACCATGGGGGGGCTGTTCACAGCTTGAGATATTGAGCTCCTGCACAAGCGTGTAAGCACCTTTCAGCTCCAGCTCACAGGCTTGGCCCCACACTAAGCTTAGCCCAATCACACTGAATAAAATCAGGAGACCTAGTGCACAAAAGATCCTACAACAACAACCAAACAGAGCGGGAATTGAGTTGATACATATTTTATCGTAAAATTACGAGGTGAAAATTAGAGGTGAGAAAGCTGATCAATATGTCCTGATCAATGACCCAAGCAGGGAGAATGTCAGCCTTCCTTTTTCCTTCTGCCTCCTGTGCTCAGAGGTACAGTGGTAGCGGTGTTGTTTTTACAGTGGAAAAGGAGAAGCCATTCCTGAGATATTCATGGTGCCTGTATCCGTTTGTGTCTGTTCACCTGCTTTGATCAGCAGCAGCAGTATCGTTCATCACCCATGCAGCAGTGCAGCAAACCAGCAAGGATAGCACAGAGCAGACAAGCCCCCTACCATGTCGCCAAGCGAACCCCAAAGCCATGTCCGTGTGGAAATAATCATTCGTTTTTTTTGTTTCCGCCACTCTGCAGAAAGCGAACTCTAAACAATCCTACCATTGTATCAGGCAGGCCTTTGGTTTTCTACAGCTGTGTTGTAAAGTTGCCTCCAGTGACAAACACACAGTTTTTCTGTGCTATTTTGATGGGGTGCATGTCGACAGTTAGTGAGGAGGTGAATACGGTTAAGTGTCTTAAGCCAAGTACGCCTAATTAGTTATTCACAGAGAAATTGGGTTCTACCAGAAACATTTTCATCTGAAGTGTCCTTTTTGGAAAGGAAATTGTTCTTTGAGTATTCTTTGAAAGGTAAGAAGGATTCTACATACTGTAGAACTGTGTATAATATTTTCAGCAATATTTGTATCTGTATTTTGCATGCACATTAGTTGGTTGATCCATTGTACACTACACAAATATAGGCTTTCTTAATCTATCTGTTAGTAGTTCCTGAGATGTTTTTTCAGTTCCATGACTGAGTTACTCTTAGTACCGTCTTCCTTACCCTGACAGTGATTCTGAATGCAGGTTGTGGGTGAGAAAACATTCCACTTGTTGTAGATCCAAACTCTGGATGGATTCTAAAAGAAATGACACATCACTTCTCCAACCACTATGTTTTGACATAGAAACCCGATGTAGCCTATATACCAGGAGTTTCCTAATACAACTTGGCCCTTTAAGACAAAAGCCTTAATGGTTCTTGGTAAAACCCTTCATAAAAGAACCTTTAAAATGGTATTTTTCGTTAGGTAGAACCCTTTGTAGAATGTACTAAGCAATGTTATTTTAATAACTTTACATTTTCCCCTATGGGGAACCCTGACTTTTTCCACTTAGTGGTACACACCACGACTCTACAAAAACAAGAACCTATAGAAACAGGAAATAGACTAGTCTTTTTCTTGCGAAGATGATTAAACACATTTTCTGCTGAAGTCAACCCAAAACCAGTGAAATACTCATTTCCTATGAACTGCAGTGTATGTGCTCATTACAATAAATGAGGGAACATTCAGTCATCACCTGTACAACACCTCCTTATTACAGACCCCAGAGACAAAGCATTAAAGGTGTATTATGGGCCATCCCTCAGTGTGTGAAGAGTGCACACACAAACAGAGACAATTATACAGAGGCACACAATTACATTCACACACACTTCCACCTCAGAGCATTGGCATTTACTGCAGCACCGAGCTCCGCTAGTCGCACAGGTACAATAAACCATGTCTTACAGGTGCCAGGCTTCAAATCAGCAGCAAGGCAAAAGATTCTCTGTCAGTGACCCAACACTGGGCTGCACAGGAGGCAGAGAGGGAGGTCATGAAAAAAGAAAGAGTTCTGCCAATTCAGGTGGTCTTGGTGAAGGGGGTGGATTATAGCACCCCTCTCAAGCTTGCTTACACCTTAAAAGCCTACTTTCCCTGCTAAATCGAGCAAAACCAGTCTTGGATATTTTCACTCAGTGGTGGTATCCCATTGACTCTGTGTGGGGGACAGTAACTGTTGGTGAATCCTGCTCTGATGGTCAGTTTGCGGGTCTGAATATATATAGATACCAAAGTAAAATGTGCTCTTCCACTCAGCCTCACCAGCTATATCAGCACAATCAGCATGGCCCACAGACAGTTTTCTAACATGGCAAATTGGATTTGGTGACATGTCTGATGGCATATCACCGCAAATCAATAACATAGCAACAATACAAGTTATTCAGAAATGTCCAGAGGAGCTGAATTAATGGAAGCACACATTCTTTTTTTTTGGCTAGCACCTTAATTTAATGTCTGGAAAGCTTGACAGGCTCTCCGCCAACGTATTTGAAATAATGACTTTGATAAACATGCATCGACAAAGAATGCATTAATAAAGAGAATAGAGACTAAGCAACAATCACACAACTGTTTAGCCGTCTTGGTTCAAATGGGAAACTGAGAAAAATGGCATACCCTCAGGTACGTTGTTGCTTTGTTGCTCATTAAACTTGTATTTTTTAAGCACTCAGATGCGTAGCTAAGAACTGCATTGACATAGTGATGCCTTGCAATGCATATGAGGCAAACAAGTTTACTGCCAACTCAGAGAAGCTATACTGGAGCAGTAATGAGCCCAGTGAAAATGTAAAGCAGAGGAGATGAAAACGGAAATTGGTGTGTCAATGTTGAATGGCAAATCCCTGACGCACAGAGGCCCTTCCCTTGAAGACATTTCTATGAAACACTCCTGAGTGATACATAAGGAGTTCAATGCATTTGATTTCTACAGCTCTGAGCTGAAATGGGGAAAAACCAGGCTATGGAATATGGAGGGGGAGGGAGGTGTGGTGATAATAGAAAACATTAAACATTTGAAATAATTCAACATTGATCAAGTGTTGCCCTTTGAAGCAATGATATTATTGTATATGGGAATCCCATTATGTTGTGTATTATGTGTCTTTAAGGTTTAGGTTATTCATTCTCCCGTTGTTGATGACTCAGGCACTCTCAAGAGAGGAGCCCTGAGAATTGATTTCTGACAATCCATGATTCACCTCCCCAAGTCCCACTTTCCTGACACTCCTACAAATCAACTTAGAGTCAGGGTCTGACAGCCCCTCACATCGCACTCCATATAAACAGCCATTATTTCTTCAGAAAGCTCTTTTTGTCTTGCACAGGGTTGAAAGTGAGCACATCTCTCTAAAGATGAGCTACAGTTTAGAGACACTCAGTGACTTTGAAGATGGGAGATGAGGGAGACGGGGGATGGAGAAAGGGAGGGGAGGTGTCTATTTTCCAAGGGCTGTCAAACGATTATGAAAATGTATTGCTGTTAATCATGTGATTTTCTGCAGTTTTGTAGGTTTTGAATTTGCTCAAATGTGGCACCAGTGTGTGTGTACAAGGTATATAGATATATATATTTTTAATTATTTCTTTTTTATTTGAAAACAATAAGTTGTGCTACAGAAATAAAAAATGAATTATCTGTGTCTGAAGTGACAAAAGTAACTTTCTCCTACAGCTATTAATGCTCCCAATGTTTAAGTTTGCATACTCCTGCTCAGCAGTATTTTTCACTACATTTAACAGTATTTCTGATTAGACAGAAAGGGGATATTTTCAGTGTAGAAACAAGGGCAACAAAAGATTTGCTTATGCATTTGACAGAACTCCTTCAAATTAGAGAGCTGTGGGAAACTGCCAAGGTGTGCATCAAGGGTTAACTGCCTTGCACAGGGACAAAACGACAGATTGTTAATATGAATCTTTTTTTACCGTTCCGGTTCAGAGATTCTATCTAGCAACCTATTGGTTACCGGTCAGATGCTCTAACAGCTTGGCCACCTGGCAACGATGTGAACGAGTGATGGAGGTACAATCCATGAATATATAAATATATAGTATATCAACTTAAAAATGTATTCTGGGATTTTGGCCACTAGTTCTTAAAGTGACGCTGTTGAGCCAAAACATGTCCCCCAAAAATTGTGTACTATATTTTGTAGGAGCCAATGTTTATTTATTTTGTGTTACCATTATTTTACCAGTTAACTATGCTAAGAACACATTCTTATTTACAGCAACAACCTGGGAACAATTAGGGTTAACCGTCTTTCCCAGTGACCGAGCGATGTGTTGGAAGGAAAGGATTTAATAGTCTGCAGTGTACAGTATATTGAATGACAAGACCCTTTGACAGATAAATGGCATAAAAATGGGAGACGCTAGTCAGTTTTATATTCTTGACAACACCATTCCACATCAGATTGTTTGAAAAATGAGCTCCACAGAGGCGAGTAGGGCTGGTGAGATTGCACTTCATAAAGGGAACAGCACACAAGGGTGAAATTCCACATGGATTTCCCAGTAAATCACTGATAGATTGCACTAATATAACCTCAAAGAGTTTGAGAACAACTTTATGGATGTTTTCCTACTTCTGCCATTATTTTTCTCCTTAGATATGTTCTCTACTAGATTTGTTTGTTTTCCTCTTACTCATCTTAAGGTATTTAAATGAAAAAATAAACACAGTAAATTCACTATCAATTACATTGCAATCAATGCAGGTAAAACATACTGCTTAAATTGTCCTGTGTTTACATAAAAAAATCCAATGGAAATATTCTCTAAAAAGTCAAGACACAAATAAATGCATTTCTTTGGATTATCATAATTGTGCCAAATACAAAACCAAAATACCTGTTGTTGAGGTGGTGCTCTACCATTTAGCCATTGCCCCTTGTAAGTATGTTCATGTTTGCAAGATTGCATTGAAGGCTTTGGGTTCTTGTTTGTTTATACACTGGTGTATGATAAGAAAAAGGACTAGTTTTCCGTGTTAGTCATTTAGCATATGATCTTTTCCAGAAATGTTCCATAAAAAAAATACATTCATTTCTGGCACCTCAGAAAACATAACTGCTTACTTGATACATTCCCCAAAAATAAAATATCCATTTTGGTGTTGCAATCAAAATACACTATCTGTCATTCAATAGTGTGTTTTTCACATTCAAAATTAGACAGCTTACATACAAATAATGTGTCAAATGTGCCATGACTTCATGTGTTGTTTTCTCCATTTTTTTTTTCAAATGAAGGTAAAGCTGGATTCAGTCTGCATTGATCGATAACTGTTAAAACAAATTAGATGGGTGTTAACACTGACAAGAGAGTTTCCTTCTATCATATTTAATGTGCCAATTTTAGGAGCTTATTCTTTTAAATCCAAGTCACATTCAGATTTATAAATGAAACTTAACCAAATCCATGACCTGGCCCATGACCTCTATTACTGCCCCCAAGTGGCAAGAAGGGACCCCAACCCACCCCCCAAACATCATCCTAGCCTCACATGCACATGTTGCATTCTGTACAGAACATTAAAGTTGAAACAAAATCATAGAAATGCAGCAGGTCTGAAAGTTAACTGAACCTAAATTGAATACAAATTCAAACTAATATAAAATCTGAAAAATATAATAACGTTGGCCTACACTACCCACAGAAGGCCTTGTTTCATGCAGATATCAGTGTAACTTTGTGTCTGTACAAAAACAGAAAATACATGACACGAGGCTAGACAACTTTTCTGTATGTATTTACAATATGTTCTTGAATGCATTCAAACATATCTTGGAATTTTGATACAACATTTGATAAACATGTTTTAATCTAGGCCTTGGAGGGAACAGTGAGCTGCACATCCACATTTTACAATGTGTTTGTATCCTCTGTAAACTGCAGGCAGTGTCGCCCGGCTTGTGTGCCAGCTGGCCATGTGATTCTCAGGTATAGGGGTTTGCTTCAACTCTCAGCCCTGGGCGTCTACTGATCAGATGCTGAGACGGCCAAGCGTCTGCTGCAACAGCTCAGAAATCCATCTTTAACCACAAATATCAGGGGTCCTTGAATTTTCAGCCAAACAACCTTCTGTGCTCTGTCATAAGCTGCCAAAGAGTGAGTGAGAGAGAGAAAGAGACGGTAATAGAGAAAGGCGGAGGAAGAGGACACGAGATGAGCATGGAGCAGGACTGGATTGTCCTAGCACCTTAACGGTGGAACCAGCTTCTCTCTGACGGGGAAGTCCCTGCTCATCTTTCAAAAACATCTAAAACCCTAAATCTTTAAAAAGTAGCTTACATAAGACATCTCAATCACCCCCGCAACCCAAAAAAACCTGCATCCATTTTTAGACTTTCTGTGGTTGTCTCACATAGCTGTCTTATGACAAATGCACTAAATGTAAGATACTCTGGTCAAGTATCTGATAAATGTTTTTCTTTGTCGATGAACAATATAAAACATTTGTATGGTTTTATGTAAAGAGATTGATGCCTCCCAAACAGACATAGATCTTAATCTGTGTTCACCTGCAAACTAGTTTTTTCCCCAACCCCATTACAATTCACATTATTTATGCATGCATGCTGGGAACAGGAAACAAACATATGCGCATGCTGATTTTACACTTAACCGGCATATGGGCGAGTCGCAGGCTCACGTTAACGATCTGTCCATATCGCTGCCATCGTCGCGACACACCGTTGCTCCAGTTGTATAAACCTTCTGCTCGTGAATGTAACTCATGGTCTTGGGTAGAGCTGCAGACATCTAAGAATACATCAATGAGAACGACAACAGCAGGGGCAACTGGAAATGAAATCCTCCGAAAACCTTGGATGGGACAAAATATATGAAATATTCTGAGGTCAAATGTTCCATTAGTATAGTAGTAGCAGTAATGCTACCTATGCTGTTGTAAATAGCTCAAACCAAGTGGTGCTCCAACTAGCCAGCTCTATTGTTACCCCACTGTTCTGTTCAGCTGGTCCTCATTACTTAACCTATAAATAGTTAAGGAGAACTTATTTAAACTTTACCAACTAATCCTCACGGTGAGAATGAATTTCAGCAATTGATGGAGCATGCCTCTCTCACTAAGTGCTCTTTCTTGGAGTGCATTGAACTGGATCTTGATTAACAATTGTAATCAATCCAGGCATTTTTTTTCTCTCCAGCCACTCACAGTGGGAACCAATCGTGTGGCTGTGATTATGTGAACAGATTCCTTACTTGCTGTCCACAACACAAACCAATACCTTTGTACCAATCGTGTAGTACCTCGGACGAATATTACTGACTTGTTTGCCTGGTAAAGGTGTTACAAGTTCAAAACACAATATGCATTGGTGATATTTTCACATATCATCAAAAAACTAATTATGTCCTGCTTTATTTGGATTAAATTATATGTTGTCTGTTTTCATAAATCCAGTGACAAACTGTCTGCTAAGCTAATTATGCCGGTTTTAGGCTTGTGTGCAAGAGCACAGACCTATAGTCCTTTGCATGCTCAAATATTTGAAAAGTGTCTGTGTTTGTTGGTTATGTGGATATTGATCCATCTCGCAAACATATCCCTCGCACAAGACCAAAATAGAACATTTCACTACCTGGTCCGCATTAAAGGAGTGACAAAGGAAAGTTGATGACAGAATGTAATATATATTTTTAAAGCTATATCGGCAGAACATTTTTTTTGTGTTGACGTTCAATAAAGGGTTTTGAAAAGAGATGAAAGGAAGTCACTTCTCAGCAGCAATTTACTTTCCTGAGTTACTGCTTTTGGTAACACCTACACAGTAGGAGTGTATTTTTGAGGGGACAGCTTGAACAATCAAGCACAGTAACCTTCATCATATAACCAGTCAGTGCATTTCTCTCAATCCCCATTAACCGCATTCAGCCACTAAGATTAGTGATAACCTTCAGCCTTTTAGATTAGTGATAGTGTAATGAATGTGTATTTGGTCACATTATGTCTAAAGGTTAAATTGTACCACGTACATTTGAACAAACAGTAGCCTTACATTCCAGGCGTCTTGGCTCAAAAACAACCGGCACTTCTACATTGTGTAAATATCAATATCTAAACCACACAGTTAAACATTCTTAAGGTATGATTGACCAGCTATCGAAAATGTTTCCCCTCCTTACACTTAGCTATGTTAAAATATTTTGTCATTGTCTCCTTTATTCCAATCTGCATCCAAATGTATCCAAATGGAACACAAATGTAGACAAATCTGTGTAAATGTGCAGCTGACTACCATGTTGTCCACTATGCATACCAATCGTGTCCTGGAAGAAGACTGTGTCAACCCCCCTCCCTCTGCTGCAACATCCATTGCGGAGCTCTTAAAATTTCACTCACATTTTTTCTGAGGCATCACAGGGAGAAAGGTTGAAAATCATGCTAATAATTGCACCGAGGGAGAACAAAGGGGAGAGTGTATATTTATTCATTTATTTTATAGTACCATAAGAATGGGCCTCAAGGACTTCCCGGGCGTCATTGGTGGGAGTGGAGTGTTCTTCCTGCAACGTCCTTTGCGGTGATTTCAGAAGATGAGCTGGGCTATTTGACAGGATGTGACATGCTGTGTTTACCAATTATGTCATTTTCCTAAGCATCACACCAGTACAAGTATTAGGTTTGTAACACTGATCATTGACAGGTGTTCCCTTGGAATATCGTACATATACCGATTTGATTGACTGAATTACAACAGTTTTTATGTTAAGAAAAGCCAACACACCTATACAATATAGAGGCTTGTGTTAGGGAATGTCACAGAGCATTATTCCACACTGTACTATACATGGAGCTAGTAAGAAATGGCAGGTCAGGACCGTGATAATGGTGCCTTTAGGCAGGTCATGAGTGTGATAATGTAATTTTTACCTCTTTCTGGTGTGTCATTATTATCTTTGTGTGATCAATGTTCATTGTGCTTTTGTAATGAATTGTAGGTTGATTCAGAGACACTATCCCAATGCATAGATGTGTATTCATTGTAAGCTTGCATAAAGACATGCCCATGCATTAAATCACTGTCACACTGCAGACTAGTTTGTTTTGCAGCTAGTCATTAGCACATTACAGTATAACCAGCTCATCAATAATATGAGTGCCAATAAAGGAAAAAGGGTGGAATGTTAACTCTCTTTTCCTCTAACCCAAATGCTGTCCTTTGTCTTAATAGATGTTGTGCTGGATGACTTTGTCTGTCCGACACATAGTTAATTGAAGGAGGACTTGTTTGATGGGAGGGTTTAAGTGTGCCCTGTGGGTAGACATTTCTCTACACTACTCCTACGAGACTTAAAGCCTTGTTTCATCCCATAAATACTAATCACACATGCCACATAGGTTCAAGTGAAGCACAGCGATAATGCTTTTTGAATGATTTCCTTTTCCGTTTGTTTGTCTTTGTAAGCAGCAGTGTTGGGGAAGCTACTTTGAAAATATACTTTACAAGGCGACCAATTACTTCATACTGGAAGAAGTTAAGCTAGCCTAAAGCCACACAGAAAATATAATTTACCCAAGTTCTCTTACTGAAGTGAATGTGGTGCACTTTTGACCTCTTCCTAAACTATTTATAGTTGTGAAATAAGTTAAGCTACTGGTAGTCATTGCAGTAGTAATGGTAGTGAGTGAGTGATGTTTTATAATTGATTAGTGTAGAAAAGTGCATTTACCAAAGTGAATGTGTGGTGCTTTCAGGCCTGTCTTAAACTTCTTTTTTGGCATTAAAATAAGTACATACTAGTGGTATTGACTGCAGAAGTAATGATCTTTTCATATTTGGAAAATGTAGGTAGATGGAAAATTGATTAATAAATTGATGGATTGGTTGGTCGGTTGATTTATCGTCATCAAAATACTAGTGCTTAAGTACAGATCAAACAATAACATCAGGGATTTAGAGGTCTAGGGTTTAAGAAAAAGGGTATCAATGTATGCAGGGGTGGGTTTTTTTTCTCTTGAATATGCAAACAGATTTACTCTATAGGCTCACCGAGGCTCTGATAACTTCTTTAGCCTCTCTGGATTAAAACTTAATTATGATATCAGTACCATATTACGTGTTGGATTGTCAAAGCATACAATGTTCACACTGTAATCTACCTAGAAAATAGACAAATGTTGCAAATGTCATATATACTGGTGTTGTGGTCAGGAACGGTACAGAGGTAATTACATGACATGGGCATCTGGTGAATATGGAAATATTTGCTCAATAAGAAGATACAACAGATTACAGCAATACCACCAAAATAGAGGAGGCAAGGAAAATGTCCTAAACTGAAAAATATACCAATTTCATTCCAGGACAAACAATTAATAAGATACGAAAATTCTGGGATGACATCACTGATGTTCCAATCCCATGACACGGGACCTTTGTGATGATATGAAACACAAAGCTTGATTCAACATTTAAAAATGGTCAGTTAAAATTATTAATATACAAAATCCTTGCTAGCAACAAAATATTATCTATGGGGTACACAAATATCCTAGTTATGCATATTTTGCTTGGAAGAGAATCCATGGGTAATTTATTGGACAAACAAAATGTATTTGCAAATTGTATACAGTGAAGTCCAAATGTATGTGGACATGCGTCACATTTTGTTGTTTTGTTTTTGTGGATCTGTATACCAACACTTTGCATTTGAAATGGTTTTCATTGATCAATTTAGAAATTAAAGCATGTGTTGTACAAAGACCCCTTATTTTAGACTGCCAAGTGTATGTGGTTTGAATAACATTATGTACAATAAAGTTGTCATGTCTTGGATACACATCCTTTGCCTACATTTTTTGCCCAAACACTGGAATACATAGACGCAGAGCGTCATCCCTGGTTGTGCTCTGCCAGGCCTAAACTGCAGTCATCTTCAGCTCCTGCTTGACTCTGGGCCTTCAAGCCTTTAGTCTTCAGCATATGAAAGGCATGCTCAAATAGATTCCAATCAGGAGATTGAAAATGTTTTAATTTTTGTCCCCGGACAACTCCTTGGTAGCTATGACAATGTCTTTGGGTTAATAGTCATGCTGCATGATGAACTGCAGAGGATGGTTTTAGGCTTTGGGTCAGCTGTAGTTTTTCTCCACACTTTCCTCATTCTATCACTCCAGAACAGGTTATTCTTCATCTCACCCGTCCTTAACACTTTGTTCCAGAACTGAGCCTACTGTGTCTGTAGATTAAACATGTGAAAGTGTATTTACGCTACACTGATACTATGAAACCACAAGGTGGCTTCTATTCATCATGACTCCTGAGCTAGTCCTAATAGTAACAATATGACTGATGATGACAGAAACCAAAGGCTTCTAGCGTTGTCATCATCATCATCACAATGTCATGTATCAGATATTGCAGAGCTGTATATTTCAACAGCTGACCAATGCGCCTTTGGCCAACACATTAATTTAAGCTATTATTTGTATCCTTTCAATAACTATCACCCTATTTGTTTATTTTATTTAAATGTCAAATGAATATTTACACTGTAGTTTGGATATTCTGTAAATAAAATGTAACGTCCTATTTGTACAATTCACTCCACATATCTGTAATGCGATCTGTAACACAAATTCTGCAAAGGCAATTTTCTTAGTGTCTGTAAGATGGCAGAGAATATGAGTTATTGTTCAGTTGTTTGTTCTACAGAATAAACTTTGATACCGGAAGATAAAAGACATGATTATGATGTAGGAAAGGTACTTCACGTTTCAATATACAGTATGTAATCCCAAAGTAAGGCTTTTACTTGCTAAAATATCTGTTTCCATAACATAATATTAGTAATAAAGACCTAACTGCATTGAGCGACTACTGGCATTGTGCCAAATCTTAGGGTCTCCACCATTCCATTCAGAGTGATGGTGGTGTTTAGTCTCCGTGCTAACAAGCCTCGATCCTGAGAGAGGTACAGTTATAATTCATCAGGTATCGCGCCTATGCTTTTGACCTTTCAAAACAGCCACTATTTGGGTAAGGTGAAGTTCAACGCTCCATTGTCTGCTTAGGCCGCAATCAGTGGAGCCAATAGTTCAGCAAGTACACAGGGAAACATTGTAAACCAAACCAAGACGCCAAACACAATTACATCCAACAAATACATGGGACCATACAGTATGATCACTCATAACTCATTCCAGTAAAATAGACCCAGGTGGTGGTGATCCTCTATCAAATAAAAACATTGAAATACAACTATTCCCTTTCGAAAAGTTTTAAAAAAAAAATACATTTTTTTTATTTCAGTTGCAGCAAATTCAAATTGAGCTACGTACAAATTGATACATATTGTACAGGCTCCTTTGTGTCCCCGTTTACTTTTACTTTGTCCATCCAGGCAATTGGAGATTAGTAATTAATAAATTTATTTATAATGGACTTCCAGCCCTATGGCATATCTTACAGCTATGCAATCAAATAGGATGCAAAGCTGTGATCCTCAAAGAATTTCTATTCCAGGAATAAAACAGTCCCAGGGCACTGCTGCAAATGCTGGCCCCAAGCATTAGGCACAGATAATTTCAACACATAAGCAGGTTGTTAGCGCACCTTAATCAATGCCAACGGTGTCTTTTAGTTCAGAGGGTGGAAAGGCAGTAAAGAGATAACACTGCTATATCCCGGGGACTTGCTGCAGAAGAAATATGTAGTGTTTCAGCCCTCTGGGTAATGAGCAACAAAACTCCTGACAAAGAGTTCTCCTCCTGGAGTTTTTACACCACTGCACAGTCACATAATAAGCAAGATCACACTGCATACATTCATGGATCTCATATAGGAATGCTTTACAATACCATCAGTCATCACAAAAAAACAACACAATGTCATCCAGGCCAAGTCACGTGACAACAGATTTGCAAAGGTTAGACAGTAAACTATAGGGATAATGTAATGTTTGCACTATCAGTGTTGACTTCATATAAATAATGCTTGGCAGAAGCATGATTTATGAACCACAATTTAGATTTCAGAGATGTGGTTAATGTACTGTTTTTCTCTGTATACTGTACAGCATAGCCCAGAGAGAAATAATAATCTAACTTAAAATGACACAGAATCGTCAGATATAATTTTACAATGATGACACCACTAATGCATGATGGGCATGACTGATCACACAGAACCATCACACATTCTTAAAACTATGACTAAACATTGACACCTCTCCCTTCTCCCATGAAACGGATATGAAACCATTTCCCAAAACCAAACATGCCTCAAAACATTATTAGCACTATTTCCTCTCCGTATTAAGGTGGAAAATGCTGAAGGCGGATATGAGAGAGCCTTGTCTAGTGATGAAGTGCCTTCCTCTTCAGGTCTCTCACATCAAGGTGGAAATATGGGGGGATTTATCAGTGTGGGTCTAATCCTCTAAGACGCCGTTTCACATGTGCAACAAATGTGTTGACGAAGATGAGGGTATACTAAGAGCACATCATGAGGTTAATTTCAATTTAGAACCAATAAATAAAACGTTTTGCAAATAAATTACTGAATCATAGCATTGTACCATCTACAGTACAAGAATCGATTTTTCTACAGTATACACACTGGGGAAGACTCACAATCTAAATCATATATTAATACATCTATGCTTAGAAGGATTCTTTCCTTGACCTTTGTGGTTCCTTTTCTCAGGATGCTGCTCTTGCATGTAGCAGACAGACTTGCACGTCAGCTCTTGAACTTTAATGATTAAAAGGGGTCATAACCTTTGCCCATTTAAGTAGTTATTAGATGGAAACTGTCCTCCTAAAGGGGGAAAGAACCCCATATCCTGAGGAAGACAATAGATCATATTTTTAAATTCTGTGTCCACCCTTACCTCATTACTTGAATCTAATCTGAAGCTTGACATAAACCAGCAGATAAATTGTTATTTCGCAATGTGACACAATTGGTAAAGGTGAACAGCCTCTCAAATATTTTTATGCCAAGGGCTGGCAAATGGTGCTTCTTCCCCTTGATACCTCACACATTAATAAATAGATTATTGTTTTTTTATTAAAAAATATAGTTAAATGTTTATTACTACACTAACACGATGAATTGTTCAAACATTTCCTAAACAATGTGTCCTCAAATAGAGCATTTTTTGTCTCTATTTGAGGACACATTGGAGCTATTGGAAAGATTTATGTGAAAAAAAAAGATTTTGACTTCAGGCTACTCCCATAACGTTAACAAAGAAACCTAGACATGTAAAAGTAGGTAAAAACATTTTAGGATTTAGGTCTATCACATCTAGTGACTGCCATGCATTAGAATGGTATTGGAAAGTTCCTGAAAACATGGGGGAAGATCATCAAATAATAATTGACTGCAGAATAGAAGACATCATTTTCTTTGATTAGCAATTTTGCAACAGTCCTTGTTAATCTGTTGTACATAGCTGGTAAGCATCATGGAGGGACATAGAAGAAACAAACCTTTAATTTTAGGTGTCATACTAGCTGATTGCACATACCATTGAAAAAAGCTAGTGTCATATTTGTAGGTGTGAAATAAAAAGCACTCTGTATGCAGGGGCGAAAATCTGATATTATCTTTGGAGGGGACAATTACATGAAATTTTCTCAAGAGCAATTCCTGAGGGGGACACCAAAAGTAGTGCTGTAATACTGTTTTAGTTTGCGCCATTGGTTTGCTCACTACTGTAACTCTGCAAATTCAGCTATTGTGTGTGTGAAACCTACCAATATAAACAAACTGACTTGATTAACCCCACGTTAGCTACGTGCATTGAGTGCCTTTCAGATGGTTGACACGAACAGTCACCTTGCCAGCTAAGGAACACTACATACATTGCATTGCAATCTTCTCTCAGTGACTCGAATTCAAACAGGTGCAAACACTGGTTGTTGTTACTGAAGCTAGCTAGCAAGCGTCAACTCACCGCTATCTACTAGTGTGACCTGTAATTCAATGCAGCGAAAGTTAAGACTGGCGGTGACAGTTATAAATGTGTCATTTTGTATTGAGTGGTAGGAGTAAAGAAATGTCTAACATATCCTTTGTTTGAACTACTTACTGAAAGTCAGCCACCAACGACAGAATCCGTCAGAATTCCACACATGCACTGTACCTGCACGATGTAGATCAAACCATTGTGAGGCAAAGGGTGGGGGGGGGGGGGTCGCCAACTGAAAGTTAAAAAACGCGCTATTAATTACCTATAATCAGCACAAGTGCTTTAAATGTGTGTTATTAATACTATTGAAACTCCAATATTATTGGAGTAATGCCTGTTGGTTCAGGCCCAGGAACCAGCAGGCATTACTCCACAGACCGCTGCCGGTCCATGGGCCTGGGTTTGAGAAATGCTAGAGTACAACTTTAACCAGTGATTGGAGGACATCGAGGGCTTTAATCATTGTGAAGATTTGATGTAATTCCATGGACATTCATGGTAGGGGGAATGGTAGGGGGATGTTACATTAGGCTGGGCAGCCATTAGATTAAAGGCAGTATATGCATTGGAAATAGACTGCCTGTCATTCCCCCGTGCCCCCAACAGCATACTTGTATTTGTTCTCAACGTGATGGCTAGAACTGCAATAGGGGCTCAACCGCAACAAGAGCTCATTTAATACTCCGTGTTGTACAGAGGATACATTTTGTTCACATACAGTACTCCTTCCCACACTACGACAATTCAGCCTGCTCATACCTATATCATTCATGGGCTGTCCTGGGCGGTTTCCAGCTAGCTCACTTGTCCCTTCCACAAAGCTTCTGAAATGAAGTGAACAGAGACGCATGAAAATCGTCCCTCGTAGGGGCTCTGTGGACGGCTAAAGCGCATCCACATCACTGGCCCTCTTACTAGGAAGCATTTAATTTCTGCTTTCGACACAGTGACACTCCAATCTTGCCTCTGTAATTACACATTATTAATGTTATGTAATTTATATCAGGGCCACGAGAACCTTGCATGCAGCGGCACAATTATTGACGTTAGTTGGAGACGCTTGTTCCTATGGCTTTGATGAAAAACACCATGCCTAATTATGGTCCAATTAGGGCTGTAATCTCAATGCCTGGGTGTACAAGACAACTGTCATCACACTGACTTGATGCCTGGCCTTGGCTCTGTAAGCATATAGACCGAATTTCATTTTTTTTACTAGAACATGTTTTCCTCACCTAAACAATTAACAAACATATATATATATTATCATTGTTTAATATGTATGTTTACATTTTGTGGTAAATAAGTACAGGAGAACGATCCGTTCAGGAACAACTACGTTCTGAACATCAAGTGATGTTATTAAAATGGCAAATTCACGTGTGACAGCCACCATATTAGAAATGCCATTTCCTGGGTAATAGTCTAGTAGCTCATGTGGCTTTGGGTCTATATTAAGGGAATTCAGGCATTATCAGTATCTAGAACTTTTATACCACTAGGAAAGAGCCAACAAGGCTACTCAGCAGCAGACAAAAAATTGAATGACGCAGGGGGGGTCAATACTGATATAACACACCACTATATATAACACTGAATCCAATGCTACAAGTAAATAAAAAGAACATTCTTGTTTCATGGTAATATTTTACCATGGAATTCGTAAACCGTGACTATTGCAAACTGTTCTAATCCTAAAATTAGGTATTCCTCTTATTTCATACCTCTTTCCAAGAAACTAAAGTGCAAATCAAAAAATCACAACCTGCAAATATTTATTGTTCTGAAGTGAGATGAACCAAGCAAAACGCCAATTTGTAAATGCTATTTATTAATTTACTCCCAAAATTAGTATTCATAGATCAATTTGTGGGAGAGTATGACAGCTGTGTACGCGTTTACGATGATACCAACAAGGGGTAGACATGGAATTGGATTGGCGTGACGTGCTAACCATCATGACAGGACGTGCTAACCATCATGATTTACTCAACTTTAGAAGTATTTATTGAAACTGAAAAGACTGTTCCCACGATTATAAAGAAAGAAGGGTTCTCTTCTAGGACACGAGATCACTTTCCTTCCAGGTACTGTTTCAATTCTTCAACCCCTATTATAACCTTAATAATACAGAAATCATATAAAAAATTACTAGTCATACAATTATTTTTATTGACTGGTTCAAGTTACAGTATTATCTTAATAAAGCACAGTTAACATTGACATTTGTAATTTGAACAGTAGCTGAAACAAAGTGGAACAAGACAAATTTAAAAACAGAGAATTTCAAACCAACAGAGTAACTAAACATTTCAAATAAGCATCGACAACTGAATGTGGCATTATACCAACCTTCCAACTGTGGAGTATCAGCTGTGGAGTATCAGCTGTGGAGTATCAGCTCTCCACTTTACCAAAGAGGAGGTTCCCAAGAGCAGGTGTAGATACCTTTAGGGAGACGAAGAAAACTAGGAAATTAGGAATTAGACTGGCCAAACACAAGCTGGCTGGAAAAGTCATTTTTTACCAATGACTGCTTGTCTGTCAGGAAAGGCATCAGTCAGGTTTTGAAAACCGAACCAAATGCACCCTTGGTTGTAGTGGACTCCTATGGAAGTTAAACACTCTGCTGAAGAACTGGCACTCAAATGCTGCTAAATCACCAGGATACCAGGTCTCTCAGCATCGAAGTACCATATGAATATGTTCTCTCACCACTTTTCTATTCCCTATACACTAATGACCGGTATTGGAGCAGCGATGCATTTGTCAAACTACTAAAGGCCGACCCAATCTGGTCAGTCTCATCGCTGACGGCTGTGAGTCCATCTAGAGTAGAAAGATTGACCGGCTGGTGATCTGCTAAAGTCAAAATAACCGCGAAGGTGATGGTCGACATCAGGAAATGCTCACCGCCTCTCTACATTGAGATTGAGGGCTCAGCTGCACGATTATATTAATCGTTACACATTTTCAGTTACCATATCATCTCCCACAATCTCAGGTGGGATGAAGACATCACAGTGATGACACTCACTTCTGGCAGCTGGAAAGATAAATGAACCTCTTAATCAGTCCTTTGAGGCTATATTCCTCAGTCCTAGAGTCCATCCTAACCTCTTGCATTACCTTCTGGTTTGGGTCTGTCCGCCCACTACAGTGGTAAACTGTAAAGCATTGTACAGTCCGCATAAACAGCTGCCACCTGTCCTCCATCAAGGTCCTACATGACTCCAGGGCAAGGAAGTGTACAGGAAAGATCACTGTTGACCCCTCCAAGCACGGTCATCCACTGATCCTAAACTTCTACTCTGGTTGGGGCAGTACAGAAACTGTGACAAAAAAAAAAAAAACTGCCACTTGCACAGTTTTTTTCCCCATGCTGTGGCCCTCAGCAACTGGCCATCTGTCTCGCAGATACCAATATGACTATATTCACCACATTAAGCCACCTCCAAACTGTTAGGTATTAATTACTTAAAAGCTGCAATATACAGCATTCAAAACTCTGCTGAACTCCCTGCATTTAGATGCACTTCAGTGAATCTGTAAAGGTGTACATCAACTATAAATCCATCTATACCATAAACACACTCCTCATCCTTTTATTTTATATGCTCACCACCCATTGTATATAATGGTGTCCATTTTGCATATATTATGTGTATATTGTCTAGCAGCACCATTACACCCTCAAAGGTGAATTGCAATATTAGTGTTAAAACCTGGCATTTGATGATTCATTTTAATTAAATGTTAAACGAAATGTTTGATATGTAATTTTTTTTTTAACTACGTTGGTCGGTACATAGTCCATAATTGCTCTAGGGTTGCTGGAAAAAATGTCTGATCCCCTGGTTGTGAGCCCATTTCTGAAGGTGCTTCAGAGAGAGTGGGAAATGCAAAAAAAAAAGGAAACAGTCACAGATCTGGAAAATACTCTTTTCAGTAGTCTGAAACAGGACAAAAATGACCACCCATCTAATGGTTATTCGCTATATTATATGTAAATTCTTAAATGATAGCAGAGCAACATGACAGCCAATCACATAATGGCTGCACTTACAATCTATGAGATTTGCTCTTCAATATCGAGCACATAATCAACAGAGCATCCAATAGCAAGGTAAAGGTGGCAATATTGGTCAGTTTTCACAGTATGCTATTATTAGTCCCATACAAGCTTATTTATTGATCCAACCAGAGCAAGGACCCTACACAATCTATTTTTTCTCCCAAAGGGTTCTTGATGGATCCTATTTTTCTTCTTCTTTTTCTTATCTTTCTTACACTAAATAACAATCAAAAGCAACATGCATTTGGTTTATATCTCTGTTAAACTTATCAAGAACAACCATCCTTTTTGCATTTTAGTCATTTAGCACCTTACTCAAGGAATTAGGGTTGAGTCTTGCAAAGGGTTGAGTCTGGGATAAGGACAGAGCAACAGATGATTTTCCTCGCCAGCTTGGAGATTCAACAAATTTTTTGGTTTCAGGTCAGATGCACTAACCACTAGCTTTCTGCCATCTGCAAACAAAAACCTTGTTTAAAACTGTGTTAAAACAGAGGGAAAAACAGAGTGCCAATTTTCTGTCAAATATTAAATGTCTCAAATGATCGGTGACAATTTATTACTTTCACCAAATGATTTTTTTAAACAAAAATGTAATTAAAGAAGACTGCAAGACACCTAACAACTGTAGCCAGTTGACTACGACTTGATGTAGACTGAAGTGCTATACTCATGGACCAACCAGGTGTAGAAAAATAATATATTTTTCTGACTGACAGACTAGTTCAGTCAGGTTGTTTTTTTCAACCTGACTTGAAGCATTACTTCATGCATGTAACAGACTCCGCTCCAACAAAGAAGAATATGCTGTAATGAGTATGTTGACGAGTAAACAAACATGGCTTAGGTACAGAAGATAACATTATTTACAGGAGGTTACCCTGGTTCATTCAACCAACTAGAAACTGCTTTTCATGGAATCTTAAGGTCTTTAGGAAGAGCCAAACCACAGATTCATAAATGGAATACTTGGAAGTCACAATAACTTCCCTGTTTTTCCAGAAGGTAGAGATTTCAGTCTATGATTGGCTGGCTGTTCATCTTTTTCCTCAAGTATATTTTCACCCTGTTTGTCAAATAAGATATGTTAGATCAATACCTTCTCCCAGACGGACTTGAGTGTTGGGACATGTACTAAAAACAACTTAATCAGCTCTTCATTTCAGCACTCACATGTTGGCCCTGTTGCAAAACGTACCTTTAATACATTCTACTCTGGCTGTGGGCCACATCTATAAGCATACTGAGGTTAGTGTACTCTTAGGTTCAAGGTATTTTTAGAGGAGGAAATAAATGCTGAACAACTAAATCAAATATCACAATTTACAAAAGTGATATAGAAATCCTAGATGTTAGATGTTCCTTGAAAATGTGTTTGTTAATCTTTTTGTTAATCTTTAAAAATGTCCATCCATATTAAACTTCTATTAACACTTGAATTGTTTTATGTGGAAAAGATGACATTACTGTCCAGCAATACAAACCACATTTCTCCATGGAATTATAATAATGACACAATTGAGACATTGTGTGTAACTACATGTAAATGTAACTATGTGTAAAATTCATAATATTCATAATGTATACAATTCATACACAATATAAGTATAGGTTGTGATTGTGGCTTAGAATGAAGTCAAATCTCATCAATACATTGCTGTAGTAAGTAAATAGCAACCATGAATCTCAATGGTTCCTTTTTTGTCATTCCCTCTTATATTGTTTGTTGTCATTTAGAGGTTGTCAGATGAACCACTTGGCAAGAGTGTAAACATAATTACTCAACAGAAAATGCAAATGGCATGAAAGCATTGCACACAGTTAACGTTTCCCTCCCTGTGACAGTATTCCCTATGCTTTTATCATTCTTCTGTTTTAGGAAATATACATTTTGGTGGCACAACAATCACAGTGTTTTTGAAATGACAGAAATTATTTCTTTGCATTAGAAGAAGCAATTATGGACACCCATACGATTATCTGATTTGGTCTATGTTGCTGTACTCAGTCGATTAATGTAAATCTGCACTGTGTAACTTCATTGTTTTTAATGTTTTAGGAGACCCTTCAATTTCACAGGAATGTTGTGGTACCATTTCCCTGTAATCCTAGCGCTCATTGGTAGTTGCTGCTGGGCTAATATTGGTCTGAATGACATCAGTCTTATTGGCTTGAGAGACTAAAACTCTTTATTTGAGCATGGAACGTTGAGAAGGGCCTGTGCCCCAGACCAAGACACCTTGGGTATTTTGAATTGAGCAAACCATGATCTATTGTTTTGAATTGAGCAAGCAATGATCTATTGTTTTGAATCAAGCAAACCATGATCTATTGCTTTGCATATGGTTACACTCTTTCTGTTTTTCCAGCCAGCAATTCCTTCTGGGTTGAAGGAGAACCAAATGTCTTCGGTGAAATAATGTTGGAATACCCATCAATGTTCACACCTCTTTAACTCACAGAGTGCGAGGTCAAGCCAGAGCACATGCTACATCAATAGGTTGTACACCCCTTCCACTCAATGCAACACTACATACAACTTTGTTGAATACAGCCAATATCCCTAAAGAAATGAGCTTTCTGACACAGTGAACATACCAGATGTGTGAGGCCTAATCGATTGTGAGATTTTACACAATTTCTGTGATATATCTGGGTCAAGTAGGCACAATTTTTGCATTTCTGAGAGCAGCAAGTGATTGCTAAAAGCCCACCTGTGCACAATCAAACATGACTGATGGAACAGCTCACACCCAAAACAGAAAACCTCACTATACAGGCCTACTGTCAGAAGCCATTTCTCTCTTTCATTGTGTTTGTCACCTAAACCTATGCAAGTTCACCCACGGTAGATAATAGCATGTGTGCATATTGTTCTGTCAGAATCAATTTTAATCGCTAAGTATACAAATAGTTAGAATGTTGGTGCAACGGTGCTGCTACTGTACAGGCAGAATACACAAAATCTTTAGCATTGATATCTAGGGAGAAGAGGAGAGTTTTGAAGAAGGTATAATGCAGCTATTGATTTAACAGTTGACAGTTTGGAGGCAGCGTAGTATTACTAGTCTCTGTGGGAGTGATGGCCCATTGCAGAAAGGCCGCTGCATTTTTCCAATAGAAACTTTCATTTTCATTGCAAAGCGTTTTTCAAGGCCATTACTCAAACCATGGGAACATTATAATGGTTTACTTAATTAGGATTTGCTTTCTAATGTAATAGATGAACATGGAAAATGAAGTGAAGTGAAATTTTAATCTTGCACAATAAATTAGCATTTTATTTCTGTCACAAAAAATGAGATGGCGGGGTGCAAAGGTTTGCTTGAACTTCAAAATACATACTGGAGTTAGCATTAGAATTTGTTTGAATAATATTCATGAATTAGAATATAAATTGCAATGGTACTGATTTGCCATTATGAGCACATACATTTTATTTGGTTTGTTATAGACTGATGACCAATGATTTTTTTTTAAAATGTGCCAATTTATTGAAAATAAAACTGAAATAATGTACATATGTATTCTGATCCTTTGCCATGACACTCAAAATTAAGCTCAGATGTATCCTGTTTCCTGTGATCATTCTCAAAATGTCTCTTCTGTTTGATTGGTGACCACCTACAGTATAGCAAATTCAATTGATTGGGCAATCTGTGTCTTCGCAGATCTCGTGAAAATTACTGAAAAATAGCAAAAACACAGTGGGGTCCATCACTGTGAAGTGGAAGTTTGAAAGTTTGAAACCAGCAAGACTTCCTAGAAGTAACCTGGCAAGATGAGCCTTGGTCAGGGAGATCAAGAATACAATGGCCACAGAATTCATACCAAATTCCTTTGCAGAGATGGGAAAAACTGCCAGAAAGACAACCATCTCTGCAGCACTACATCAATCAGGCCTTTATGGTAGGGTGGCTAGACAGAATCCACTCTTGAGTAAAAGGCATAAAACATGCTGCCTGGAGTTGCAGCCAAATGGCGCTTAAAAGATCACATGGATGTGAGGAACAAAATGCCCTGGTCTGACGAGACCAAAATCGAATTATTAGGCCTGAAACAAAACAAGGACAAAAACAAGGTACTGCTCATTACCTGCCTAATACCATCCCTACGTTGAACCATAGTGGTGGGAACATTTTATAGCAAAGCTTCTCAGCAGGGGGGACTGGGAGACTGGGTGGCATTGAGGGAAGGATGAAAAATACAGAGGTTCTTGATGAAAACCTAAACCAGAGTAGGCAGGGCCTCAGACTGGGTCTAAGATTCTTTCAGCACAACAATGACGCAAGGCAAATAGCAAAGACAATGTTGCAGTGGCTTCAGGGCAAGTGCATGAATCTTCTTAAGTGGACCAGCCAAAGCTTGGACTTGAACACCATTGAACATCAGTGGGAAGACCTGGAGATCACAGGTTAACCGTTGCTCCACATCCAATCTGAGAAGATACTAAAGGGCATACCCAAGAAGAGCTGTGATCACTGCCAAAGCCGCTTCTGGAAAGTAATGAATAAAGCATTGGAGATATTTATTTTTGCACAAAGTTCTAAAAAGGTGTTTTCACTTCATCCTTATGGGGTATTGCGTGTAGATTGATTGCCAAAAAACACATTATATCAATTATGAATTCAATCAATAAAACAAGAGACTACAGAGAAGGTGAAGGGGTCTGAATACTTTCTGAAACCATTGTCTAAAGCACTGGTTTTCACTAAACAGTCAAAATTATCATTGCCCTATGTGGCAACACCCTAAACTAGGCAACTTTGATTGGGTTATGGCTACAAATACCAAATTCATTATTAGGGGCCGCAGGGTCTGCTTACCCACTTGGGTCCACAAAAATCGGGGCAGTGGGCCAAAAGTGCCTGAAGGCCATCAGTTGCCGATCCCAGCCCTAAACACATCTGATAAAAAACACATACTGTATACTAATGTAACAACAGCAAAAACAATCCTTTGTGTCTTCTTCTTTCTTGAGTAGAATAGACTTGTGTTCTTCCTGGTACAGTGAGTCAAAGCATTTCAAAACTTTGGTGCTCAGAACCATTCATCTTAACTGAAGCAAGTGTGTTATCTATGTTTATGCAAAAAGGGATGCTTTTTTTAGGTAAAGGTATCTTTTTTTATACAGACTAGCTCAAAAACAAGTGAAAAGTAACAAATTACCAAATTGATTATGATAATTTTCAGATGCAAAATGGGGAGTTGCAAAAACATGTTTGCATCTCTTATTTTGATAGTGGATCTGCAGCTGCCCTGCCTGCTCTATTGGTCAGTTCCAAGTGACCTTCATATTTTCTCCATCTTACATCAGGAGAAGTGGAAAGAAAAGATTGAAAAAAAAACAGGGGGTGTGTGACCTTTACAGACCATGCTGGGGGTCATGATGCTGTGTTAAAGGACAAGTGGGTAGCCATGGCCACAGATAACTACATGGGCTTCTGTTAAGTTGAACTACCTCGGCCACTAAATGAGAAAAATCTGCTTTCCATATACCACTTTTTGACATTTCTATCCCAAACTGTATTATATCATCTTCCGACTCTCTGTTCCTTAATAGACCCTAGTTTATGCTGGCATGAAGAAAACAATTTCCCAACAAAATAATGACTTGGCATTGTAGAATTTAATGAAATTTAAAAATCCAATAACATCTAATGAAAATATGTTTATATAGTTATCATAAAAATACAGAAATATCAAAATTGTTTGTCTCCACCCCTCTTGCAATAGCAATCCTAAATTAGCTAAGATGTTACCAATCACCCACATCAGACCATTTTAATTAGTCTCCACCTGCATTTAAGTAGTAATTATTTATATGATTTCTGGATGAATTCAGATATTTTTAAGGTTCCATCTGCTGGTTAATAACTTGCAAAGGAAACATTCAAAAATAAGAACCAAGGAGCTTTAAAAACAATCAAGGGACAAAATCAAGAAAGGGGTAAGAATATATTTGATATACACTGGAGCACGGCCAAGAAGATTTTTAAGTCTTTTTTAAAGACTTTTTAAACTCTAAGGTGTTTGGAACCACAAAGTTCACCTTTCAGTATGACAACACCCCAAAGCCCACAGCAAAATCTGCAGTGGAGTGGCTGAGGTATAAAAAGGTCAATGTACTTGACTCACCCAGTCAGATCCTTGACCTAAATCCAATAGAATGTGTGGAATGAGATTGCTGTCCATCAAAGCTCCCGGAGAAACAGTTGGAAGAACAGTTTCGTAATGAATGGTCAAATATTATAAAGGACAAATTGAGCTTTGCAAAACATAAATAGTCTTTGGGAAAGAGGCTAGGTGTGTTTTTTAATATGTAATTTGAAATATGTTATTTTTAGGTAGAGGACTGTTGGACATCTCCTTTTTGATGCCTGTGTTCTATATCAATCTTCACATTTGTTTTCATTTCCATCTCAAAACAATATATATATAAATAAGCTCACACCGGATATCTGTAAGATTTTCTGTATTTTTCAGTATGTGTTCAGTAACAAAGCAATATTTTTTGTAAAGGTTTTTTCTTGTTAAACCTAATAAACAATGTGAGCGCCTGAGACATTCGGAGATAAAGTTTAGTAAAAATGTTTCAACTGCAGTAATGTTTCCTGTTTTCTAATCATATCACAGAGTTAGTTGCATTCTGTGATTTCCTATTGCTCTTTTTTCTTTATCATTACCAGCTTTTGTTTGGAAAAAGGGGCAGATGTGCTCAAGCTTGTCGCTTCCCGTTAACCTAGAGCAGTGGTTAACAACTCTCAGCCTATTGGAAGTGCTGCTGGTTTTCTATTCTACTGGTTGTTAATTGAGGTCAGTCCCTGAATAGAGGGCTAGAATAAAAGCCTACAGTACCAATGCCTGGAGTTTCGAACCAAACCTCTAGTCAAGCCCTCCCAGATGTTTTAAAGGTAAGATGTTTTTCTATAAAAATAGTTTTGTTCCCTATAAACATGTTGTGTAAGCTATTACAATAACGGCCCACCTATTAAGGCCCACCAAGAACTGTCTGTTTTAGCAAAACAGACAGTTCAGTTCCAGTGGAATGTCAATTTATAATTTTTGGAGCTTGCCGCAACTTTTCAGCCAATTCTGTTCCAGCAATCCTGTTCCAGCCAATCGCATTCTGGGAGGCAGGCCTTCCAACCAATTGCCTTCTGCAAGGCGGGTCTCCTTTCTTGACTTATTTTGAGAATGCGCATTTTATCTGGAAGATATACTGTATATTGCATAAGTATGCCGCAGGGAGCAAAGTTCACTTACTGTAAGAAACTATAATGGCAGCTAGAGACCAGGTCGACAAACTGCCAATTTCTCCCTAATCTACTAGAGCATACATTACAAAAACTGCAAAAAAGCGAAAGAAGACTTAGACTAGCTGTCTATAGCTAGCAACTAGAAACCCTAAGCTAACGTTAGCAAGGCTAAGAATGATGACGAACTGAGTTAGCACTTTTTTTTTGGAACAGGTAATTCTATTTTTCATATTATTATTCGGAACTTCATTCTCTATTGGGCATTGGCGCGGAACTGCTTTCTGACCGGTGAGTAAATGCAAAATGCTGTAATTGATTTTTTTTGTGTGAAAATCCTACCTAGTGCAGCTTTAAATCTTGTTTTAACCCTAAACTGGCACACCAGATTTAGTTAGTTTTAAAAATTTAAATCATTTCACTTTACCCTGAAGAGCACCAGGGGTTTCCAGACATCTGGACAACTTGGCTGGTGTACCTGCCTGAATTGCAAGGAGGCTCCTGGCTGTCACTTCACTACTTAAATATCCATGAATTTATCACACATTATTTCCAAAAAACTGTTGAAATTCAAAAATATTGTGTATTTCACATATCTATTAATTTGTTTTGCAGAATGAAAATAATGGACGACAGTATGTATGCTATATTCCACAAATAAACGCTAAAAAGGCCCAAATAATATCATTGGCACCATGCTGAAGTAGTTAAAAATAATTTGATTTCAAGCAGTTGATTCTCCTTTACTTAGGAATTAAACACAACTGTGGTTAGTTGCAGGTGCCTGCAATATGAAAGTCAGTCATTCCTTCACTTTGAAAAGAGAAAACTCATTCTCCTCTTTTGTGTCACTGTGTGTACCACAATGAGCATAAAGAAAATAAAGAAAACCCAAAGAGCTTTTTGGTGAAGCAAATATGGCAGGGGTTCTATGTGACGTTTTAGGTAGCTTTGCTGCCTTTGGCACAAGGTGCCATGAATGTGTGCATGGCATGACCCAGGAAGACAAAACACTGGAATCTTCTGAAGTGGCTAGCAATCCAGATCTAAAACCCATTGAACACCTTGTCCATTAGTTTTTCCCTATACAGAGTTGGGTTAGATTTACACCGATCAGCCATAACATTGTGACCACTGGCAGGTTAAGTGAATAACACTGATAGTCTCGTTATCATGGCCCCTGTCAGTGGGATATATTAGGCAGCAAGTGAACAGACTGTCCTCAAAGTTGATATGTTAGAAGCAGGAAAAATGGGCAAGCGTAAGGATCTGAGCAACTTTGACAAGAGCCAAATTGTGTTGACTAGACGATTGGGTCAGAGCATCTCCAA
The DNA here is from genome assembly GCA_016801175.1 of Esox masquinongy. NCBI lineage: Eukaryota > Metazoa > Chordata > Actinopteri > Esociformes > Esocidae > Esox > Esox masquinongy. Next base: position 150,089 of record JACXGI010000296.1, read on the forward strand.
AACTGCAGCCCTTGTGGGGTGTTGCCAGTCTGCAGTGGTCAGTACCTATCAAAAGTGGTCCAAGAAAAAAAATATAAAAGGCGGTGACCTGGCGACAGGGTCATGAGCGGCCAAGGCTTGTGTGGTCCAATCCAACAGACGAGCTACTGTAGTTTAAATTGCTGAAAAAGTTAATGCTGGTACTGATTGAAAAGTGTCAGAACACACATTGCATCGCAGTTTGTTGCGTATGGGGCTGCGTAGCAGCAGACCAGTCAGGGTGCCCATGCTGACCTCTGTACTGCCGAAAGCACCTACAATGGGCACGTGAGCATCAGAACTAGACCACGGAGCAATGGAAGAAGGTGGCCTGGTCTGATGAATCACATTTTCTTTTACATCACGTGGATGGCTGAATGTGTGTGCGTTGCATACCTGGAGAATACATGGCACCAAGATGCACTATGGAAAGGAGGCAAGCTAGCGGAGGCAGTGTCATGCTTTGGGCAATGTTCTGCTGGGAAACCCATTCATGGCAAAGGTATTCCCTGATGGCATTGGCCTCTTTCAGCAGGATAATGCTCCCTGCCACAAAGCAAAAATAGTTCAGGAATGGTTTGAGGAGCACAACAATGAGTTCAAGGAGTTGACTTGGCCTCCAAATTCCCCAGATCTCAATCTAATCATGCATCTGTGGGATGTGCTGGACAAACAGGTCCGATCCATGGAGGCCCCACCTCGCAACTTACAGGACTTAAAGGATCTGCTGCTAACGTCTTGGTGCCAGATACCACAGCACACCTTCAGAGGTCTAGTGGAGTCCATCCGTCGATGGGTCAGGGCTGTTTTGACGGCAAAAGGGGGACCTACACAATATTATGCAGGTGGTCATAATGTTATGGCTGATCGGTATATAATGGTAAGCTGCAGTACTGGAATTGTGTTGGTCATGGTTAATTATTAAAATATATTTTTTCAAGTGAAAACAGTCATACAAACACAGATCAAAATATTATGCTGTTTTCTTTTCAGTGACACACACACAAAACATTCACAAAATGATTCAGCAATCATATTTATTCAGCTGGTTTTCCTTTAAATGACATTCAACATATAAAGGCCGTTGCAATGCCTTCATAAGCATTATGTGAATGAGTCAGCTTTAAATCACTTAAAAGGCTTAAAACAAAGACTTAGAATAAGTATTCAAAGTACTTCATTTATTTAAAACTGCAGTAGCCAAGTAAAAAAAAAAACACTTGGCAGCATTAGGGATGCTGCTTGTCCTCCACCACATATGGGTAGAACTATTTAAAATGGCAGTTGACCGAATAACCACTCATATCAAGGATCGTTTAGCCACCTCATTAAAGCTTAGCCAATAGGCAGAAAGACTGAAGAAAATATTTGTTGTATTGTGAAATGGTGGAGATAGTGGACAATTTCTGAACTTAAGGTGTGTAAGTGAATGAATAAATAAATATATCTTGCTTGAATAATTACATAATAAGAAAAAGTAAAACAATATATTTAGGTGGGGAGCCAGTACCTCACATATTACATAAAATGTTACAAATCATCTATAACAATGTGTCGTGATTTATTAAGGGTTAATTCATAACTATGTGACACACTCTCTATGTGACACACTCCCATGTTAGAACATTGCTCCCAAAAAACTGAAAAAATGTTGGCTGACCATGGCTCCTAGTCTCCATCGATGTGTAGAAGACAAGGCTTTGGGCCTAGCAGAAACCACTAGAAGTCTCCCTTTTGGGGAACGTCTTAATATCAGCTGTGGACTCTTGCTCCTTGTATTGAACAGGTGAAAAGGACTCTATTCCTTATTGGGAGAGCTGAGTTTGCAAAACTACCTATAGTAACATGCCCCAACTGTCGTGTGTGAGCTTACACCAAGTTGTCTGGGTAACCAACAATATATGATTACTTATGTCTCCTGGATCTATGTCTGTGTGCAACCTCGCATTCCCTAGGCTACATCATGGTGGCAAATATTCCTTGTACGTACATTCAGCAAGAACTGGTGCCGTCATCTGTACAGTTGGGAAGGAATAGTTTGATCCTTGGCAATGTAAAATCATAACAACTGTTGTGACGCTACACTGAGTTGGTCTCTGTACTTTTACTCTCTGTCATGATACTTGTTCCAATATATACAGTGGATATAAAAAGTCTACACACCCCTGTTAAAATGCCAGGTTCTTGTGATGTAAAATAATGAGACAAAGATAAATCATGTCAGAACTTTTTCTACCTTTAATGTGACCTATAACGTGAACAATTCAATTGAAAAATAAAAAACTCACAATAACCTGGTTGCATAAGAGTGCACACCCTTAAACTAATACTTTGTTGAAGCACCTTTTGATTTTATTACAAGCACTCAGTCTTTTTGGTTAGGAGTCTATTAGCATGGCACATCTTGACGTGGCAATATTTGCCCACTCTTCTGCAAAAGCGCTCCAAATCTGTCGGATTCTTGTGCACAGCCCTCTTCAGATCACCCCACAGATGTTCAATTGGATTCAGGTCTGGGCTCTGGCTGGGCCATTCCAAAATGTTAATCTTCTTCTGGTGAAGCCATGCTTTTGTGGATTTGGATGTGTGCTTTGGGTCGTTGTCGTGCTGAAAGGTGAACTTCCTCTTCATCTTCAGTTTTCTAACGGACGCCTGAAGGTTTTGTGCCAAAATTGCCTGGTATTTGGAACTGTTCATAATTCCCTCCACCCTGACTAAGGCCCCGGGTTCCAGCTGAAGAAAAACAACCCCAAAGCATGATGCTGCGACCACCATGCTTCACTGTGGGTATGGTGTTCTTTGGGTGATGTGCAGTGTTGTTTTTTGCGCCAAACATACCTTTTGGAATTATGGCCAAAACGTTCAACCTTGGTTTCATCAGACCATAACACATTTTCCCACGTGCTTTTGGGAGACTTGATGTTTGTTTTTGCAAACTTCAGCCAGGCCTGGATGTTTTTCTTTGTAAGAAAAGGCTTCCGTCTTGCCACCCTACCCCATAGCCCATTCATATGAAGAATACGGGAGATTGTTGTCACATGTAGCACACAGCCAGTACTTGCTAGAAATCCCTGCAGTTCCTTTAATGTTGCTGTAGGCCTCTTGGAAGCCTCCCTGACCAGTTTTCTTCTCGTCTTTTCATCAATTTCGGAGGGACGTCCAGTTCTTGGTAATGTCTCTGTTGTGCCATATTTTCTCCACTTGATGACTGTCTTCACTTTGTTCCATGGTATATCTAATGCTTTGGAAATTCTTTTGTACCCTTCTCCTGATTAATATCTTTCAACAATGAGATCTCTCTGATGCTTTGGAAGCACTCTGCGGACCATGGCTTTTTCTCTGAGATGCAACTAAGAAAATTTCAGGAAAATCCTACTAGAACAGCTGAACTTTATTTGTGATTAATCAGAGTCACTTTAAATGATGGCAGGTGTGTAATGACTTCCATTTAACATGACTTTGAATGTGAGTGGTTCATAACAAACACAGCCACACCCCCAGTTATAAGAGGGTGTGCACACTTATGCAACCAGGTTATTGTAAGGTTTTTATCTTTGTCTCATTCTTTTACATCACAAAAACCTGGCATTTTAACAGGTGTGTGTAGGCTTTTTATATTCACTGTATACAATTAAAACAGAAAAAATCAACTGCTATCTTCAACAATTTGGCAAGCTAGCCAAATATCCCCCCGTCACGTGGGAGACCAGGATTCAATTACCCGACAGGGAGCCTAATGGTGGAAGATGGAAATATGTTCGCAATTTATCAAGTAAAAACTGTTGATTATTTCAGGTTTAATCATATACAGTGGGGCAAAAAATTATTTAGTCAGCCACCAATTGTGCAAGTTCTCCCACTTAAAAAGATGAGAGAGGCCTGTAATTTTCATCATAGGTACACTTCAACCATGAGAGACAAAATGAGAAAAAAAATCCAGAAAATCACATTGTAGGATTTTTAATGAATTTATTGGTAAATTATGGTGGAAAATAAGTATTTGGTCAATAACAAAAGTTCATCTCAATACTTTGTTATATACCCTTTGTTGGCAATGACAGAGGTCAAACGTTTTCTGTAAGTCTTCACACACTGTTGCTGGTATTTTGGCCCATTCCTCCACGCAGATCTCCTCTAGAGCTGTGATGTTTTGGGGCTGTCGCTGGGCAACACGGACTTTCAACTCCCTCCAAAGATTTTCTATGGGGTTGAGATCTGGTGACTGGCTAGGCCACTCCAGGACCTTGAAATGCTTCTTACGAAGCCACTCCTTCGTTGCCCGGGCGGTGTGTTTGGGATCATTGTCATGCTGAAAGACCCAGCCACGTTTCATCTTCAATG
>JACXGI010000297.1:0-71061 GCA_016801175.1 Esox masquinongy
GTGTGTGTGTGTGTGTGTGTGTGTGTGTGTGTGTGTGTGTTGCGCACACACACACACTTAAAGGAAAATGCATCCGGAATCAATCCATCTATTTTTATAGTGATTTCCATGTACTTCAGTTAAAGCTGCCTGCTGTAAGACTTTCAGTCATGTTTTACCATACCCCATTTCTTCTTGTTAGTCTTACAGGTTCAAGTGCCTAAAACATTAGGCCTAATCAAAGCAGTAATCAACTTATTAATCGATTAGCAAAAACATTAGTTGCAGCCTTACAAAACAATTCCAGCTGCATGTCTGTGGCCTAATGACAATTTCATTTGATTCTTTACAAAATAAAAAATAAAAATGTTGCTTTTGGAAGGCAAACACCATCAATATATCAGGTCCGGCCGTAGGCCCAGAGCAGGAACATTAATATTGACAGACTTGTAGTTTTAGTAAACATTTGTTGGCTTGCTAATAGCATGTATGATGACACCTGATTATAGTAACTATTAACTTAACTAGCCAGCCAGCTATCCAAGCTTAAGGAATGTTAGAGCCATGTTGGGTTAGGTTTGCAAACATTACTACTGCTGGCTTAAGACGTGTTGGCTTAATAACTATGTAGCATGTATGGGGTTGAATGAAGCACGAATTGGTTCTTAACCATGCTTTTTGAAAGAAGCACAAGGGACAATGCGTTCCGCCGGTTAACAGCGTGTTCATCCAGCTAAGGACAATAAAGTTTCCCCATCCAGGAATGTCAACAAAGCTAGGCAAATGTGCATCCTCTCTCTCAAACTTTGTGATTGGTTCAACCCAGTAAGTATCCCGCATCAGGACCTTAAAATGTTAGAGCAGAAAAAATGCAGGACTTTGGCTTCATTTACAAAAAGCCAGAGACACAACTGTATTGAAATTGTCATAAGGTCCATTGTCAAAACAAATCTATCAGCTGGGTTGCCGCCATTTATTTTTGGTACCTTTCATATAAGAAAAGGTCATCTTATACTCCGGCACTAACGGTAATGTTAGACCACAAGACTTCATTACCAGCTAAAGATGACCACAGTTATGGTCAGTATAAGAACAATTTCAGGAGTGATTTGATAGACCTCAACTGTAAAATGTGTCTCACAGTTGAGTCAAAGTATGATATGTTGAGGGGAAGAAAAGCATTTAATATGCAACATGAGTTTACGAAATATGCTTCTGAATTAGGGCGTGGCAATCAGAGGGATTTCAAAAGCATTATATCATGGATGGTATGAAATGATTTGGCGGAACGTCGTCTTTGATGTTGTTTATATTATGATGGTAGTAACATGGAAGGCTGCACTATTTGATGCTATTTATTGTTACACTAATAATAAATACATTTCTAACACGTACTAGCGGTCAGTTTATAATGACACACCTACAAACCCTTACAAAACCATTCTGAATATGCATGAAGAAACAAATCTAATGTTTGTATATTCTTTCAACCATCAAAGTCATCTGTAGAAATCTACAGCAACTACACCGATTTCAGATGAAAATACTTTTGACATCCAAAATTCAAAGTAAATACTGGGCACCTGAAGGCCGACCATGAATCACTCCTTACCTCTATGCTGGTGCTAAGGCTTGGCAGAGTGTCCGATGTCACAGTTGTGCTTTGAAGGCTGGAGAAATCCCACAGGTTGACCGGTGGCATGGGTTCTGACACCTTGGGAGACTCCACACATTTCTGATTATCCAATAAGGTCACTTCGTAAAATTCCTGGATATCTGTGGCAAGATAGAAGATAATGAAGACAGTTAAAATCAAACTGACTTGCTTATTTGGACTTTCAAAATAACATTCAAAATAAATAGGTAATATTCCCAGTAATTGAGATTTTTCAGTTCACTTAGCGTAATAACATCCAACTGCTGAACATCTCATTTTGACATGTAGCAACGTTTTTACTCTCTGTGCTTGTAGCAGATTGCTTTATAAATGCATTATAAAAATGTGTAAACACTCAAATAATCCATATGTTAATTGTCATTGTTATAAATGTGATTAAAACATTTACAGTCAAAAAAGGCAAATTAAGTGCAGAGACATTTCCCAGAATACAATACAGAAATGAGTGTGTTTGAGTAAAAAGTCATTTGTAAAATTGGGTTAATTTCCCCTTTAATTAGTGGGTGAAAGGGCCTACGTTGACTCGAGTCAGCAGTCGGTTTAAAATTAGAACCTCCAGGAACCTATGGCCAGGAACCCATCCGTATTCATATTCAAACTGATGTTCTGATGAGAAATGAATCCAAACACTGAAATGATTATCTGTCCTAAACTGGATGTGATTACCAGCATTGTTGTATGTTGTTATAAACATATTAAGGGGCACCCGCTGAAACCCAGAGTTACATAGAAGAAACAACCAAGACATAGGCATGAGTGGTGGCTGCAGTGACAGATTGGAATTGGAGGTGCAGAGGGGGAGTCTGTAAAGGTCAGTTTACAAGTTGTTCACAGCTGTTACAAGTTTCATCAGGTTACGGCTGCGCGTCTCAAAGGTCAGACGCTTATTCTCGTCCGAGCAACAACTGGACTTGTAAGGACTACGTGTGATGGGTGAACTCCAGATTTTTGTGTCGTTCCACCATCCTGTGGTTTACAATATTGCACATACAGCACACAAGGGGCAGCTAAAAACCAAATTAGCACAATCATGAAAGTCCCATAGACGTTGCAAGCTCAATGTCAATGAGAAAAAAGTGAAATTAATTGCAAAGACGGGAAATCAAGGTCTGCTTCCTGGTTAAAATGGTTCTGTGCCCCCTCACTAAATCAGCTGCTTTCAGAGGAAGTTAAACTGAACACTCAACTTAGTGTAGAAGCGGAAAGAACAGCAAAACGAAGGTGAATTGCATGGGAGGGTGGGAAATATTTCACAAACAATTAATATTATTTTTTTGTTTGTTGTTTATAGTCAGCTATACTTCCCAAACCTTTAGCCTAATAACATCCATGTGGGTCTTAAAAGCTACACATCTACACACTAAGCCTATTAAAGAAATCATATGAATGCTAATATACAAATTTCCTGGAATTTTGGACTCTCTGCCAACACAAAAAAACCCTACTTTAAACTGTTTAGCTGATCAACCGAATGACCAACCGACCAGACAGATGACCGACGGACCGGGTGAGTGACCGACTGAGTGACAGAGTCCAACAGAGACTGATTTTGAATCCCAAACTAGCCTCTAGGCCTTACGCACTTGCTCAGAAAGCCCTCTATGGTTACGTATTGCTGTTGAAACTCGAAGAGTAACTTCCAGAAAGTGTCAGGGGTATCAATAAGGCCCACGTGAATGCAGGGCAGAGGGTAGAGGGGAGGAGGCCATAAGGAATTCAGCATGAGTGACTAAATCACTAGGAGTGAGCAAGCAGGGCATCTTCTGGATTCCCCCCAGTGGACATAACGGCCTTGTGGGAGGAGAATCACTTATCCAAGTCAGATGAGCCACAAAAAAGCACACAGCATAATAGATTTTGAGTTGAAAAAGAGTTGGAGTTTGACAGTTATTCATACCCAATGTCGGCACTTAAGCAGACCAAGAGATTTCAGTTAAGGGTTAAATTATCAAACAATCCTTGCAGAAAGCAATATAGGCCCCTACCATCGGACCCAGACCATATTTGTGTCATCTGAAAATCACTAGATGGAGATTGTCTGTGATGCAAATCAGTGTTCAATTGAGTTGTCAAACTGACATGTAGTGATATGTATTGCTTTTGTGATCAATTAGGTGTTATGCATAAGTGTATTTTAACCATTTATTAAATCATAAGAGCCACATTCATAAAACCGTTTAAAAAACGTCATAAATACTTAATAAAACCCATGAAAAACCAGTGTAATTCGTCACAAAAAGATGGACATGCAATTGGTGGACATCCCTTCAGTTCCCGGGGAAAGAAAAGCACATGACACAGACTAATCACACAAAAGTACATACCAACACATGACATCAAATGTGAAGTAGCTTGGAACTGCATATGGCTTGACGAACTTGACCATGAACGATAAAATTGAGGGGTGCAGAGGGGGAGAGCTCCCTTGTGCGATTGGGTGACAGGAGCTTGAAATAACCGCTGGATCACATGGAGATGCAAGGGGTCATTTGAGTAAATATTTGTATAACACACATGGGTGGGGGTGATCCCGCCCTCCAGCTCTGCTTTCTCTTTGACACACTGGGGATGAACACCACAGGCTTCAGATATCACACACTCCGCCTGAAGTCTATTTTGTCTCACGGAAGGCCATCGTGGTTTGCGTGTACTCCATAGGACAAATAAGACCTAACAAAGCAGTTTTCACTGTCTGAACAGTGCTTGACTACATCAGATTTCTGCATTATTTGTCGTACTGTAAAAGCTCTTCACTCTTACAGGAGGATGAGTAAGACAACCATCACGACCCAATCTTTCAGTTACAGGCCTCCATTACGTTCATACGAGGAGTCTGCACTCCAGATGTTGCTCGATTGCACGTCTGTTTTCCAACGCCCTCTTCTCCCCAATTTCATGGTATCCAGTCGTACTTACAACACTGTTTCACCAAAGCAACTCCCAACCGTGCTCGGGGGGAATTCAATATCACCACTTTTCCTCCAAGACATGTCTTGCCAAGCCATCCTGCTTTTATTCACAAAACTTGCTTAACCAGGAAGTCATCAGAATGGGGTGATGATATCAGTTACGTTCTCTGGCAGCCAACCCACCTGAGGGAGTTGCTAGGGCGTGATGAGTCAATTCCCTGCCAACAATACCTCCTCCCATGCAGGCAATGCTGGCTGATATGCACCATCGAACAGGACTTCAAACTGGCAAGTGGCACTGCCAAGACTCAAACCTAGACCATGGTGGACGCCTGAGCATTTCGAAGGCAGCGCCTTAAACTGTCACAGGCTACTTTCAAAAACAGATGCTATTTCCGGATGCACAATTTAAAGAGGGCGTGGACGTCCAAAATAACTTCCTTTGAATTGGCATAACATCCAACCGCAGGCACAGATGTGCACAGACCACTGCTTAAACCCAAATACAAAATGAAATTTATAGGACAACAAACATCCACTGGGCATTGAAATCTAATCAAGTCTCCCTCTAAGCTTTTTATTATTATTATTTTGGTACAGGACTGTCCTTCTAGTTTCATCTATGAGAGATTGTTATAGCTGTATGTAAACAACGAGTAGTTTATACAGCAACTGGAGCAGCTCCAACAATTCTGTTTTGTAATCTCATCCTCCAGTAGACTAAATAAGTGCAGTGCACTAAATAAGTTATGACTATTAAATTGTATCAGACTAAAATGCACCCAAATCCACCACTGACCAGTTCCAATGGATAGAGTCTTGGTCCCAAGATGCTAAGACATATTAGACAGGACATATTTGTTAACTAAAATTAAGATGTGCTTTAGTTTCATTAAGGGTTCTTCCAGAGACAGCCTAAAGTTTATCCTAAATTGTTCTATTACACCTCAATTGAGATGGAGAATTGAAATGTAATGGATGTTTATTGATGGCATGCTGTAAACAGTACAGTGAAACGTTAACGTCCGCTCTCAACAGTTCAGAACGGATCTCAAAATCAATTATCAAAGGCAAAAAGAAAAACTCAGAAAAAAAACTAAAACCCTACACCCCAAGTCATACTTAGAGCAAAGGTGAACTTAACAAAAAAGAGACATGGTTAGTTTCACAGACAGCGTGGTGTCACGTGGGAAACAATAATTTGGAGATTTTGCCTTAAACTGTGTTTTAAACCATGATTCATATTTCATTACATGGTTTCATCTGCTGGGCTACAGAACCACCTCTGCCTGGACAGTCTGGAGCTCCAACAGGACAGACACCAGGCCGAGTGTAACGGGATGAGGCTCAAGCGGGACATAGGGAGGAGGGAGTTGTTGACAGCGGCGATTACATTGAGGCAAAAGGGTGAAATTCAGCAGACTGAAGGGGGTGTGCGGGGGATTACATTGTATAGAAGGTAAGAGCAAATTGGCTCCTTCATCGATTGACGCCGTGCAACTAAGCAAGCCAAAAGGAAACTGGATGCCTTGCCAAATTCAAGCACTAGGGGGGAACCTTATACAGTACACAGGTTTGTATTGACCAAAAAAAAAGACTACAAATTGAAGCTTGATTACTTTACAGTGGCCAACCACAAGCTAGTTCAAAACTAGCAGTAAATATATTAATAACTTTGCCATCATGAAGCACTGACATGCTACCATCTCTTAAAAATGACAGCAATGCAACAGGGTCCCTTCATCCACACGTCAATTCATTAGAGCCAAGAAGCCAGTGAAAACAAATGCTCACGTGTCCGTCTCCAGCGCTCCTGGTTTCCTAGGTTCTTCTAAACGTCTTGTGTTTGCTGTTTACTGTGGGTAAATGCCAACCTTAAACAGAGCGTCGTATTGATAGCCAATGAAATAGGACCACGGTGGAATTGCGGTGGAATTGCGGGAGATGATGTTGTTGCATACCTGTTCTACTGAGTTAAGATGTTTGTCAGGCAAGAGGTTTAACCAAACACGCTGCTGGCATGCCATCAAGATTGGAGCAGTCTAATTATTGACATCACAATGCTTCAAAGAAACATCTGGAACTAAAGAGCTCACACTTTGTTTTGACTAAGGGTGATGGGTCCCTTCCTGTTCAATCAATCCAGTGAAATGTGAAGTAGTTAAGATTGAACGTCCATAAGCAAGTCATGTCACACACGCCCTTCCCAATTCCCCATAAAAATCAGAATTTACACTTTTTGGGGACCTGGCACAGGGTGCATCATCCAGTTATGAGCCAATAACGACTCTTACTGTTGTCGAGTTCAAGAAGAGAGATTACCGCAGTGTAATTCAGAGACGGTCTTGTTGTGCAAGGGGTTCTTCCCTCAACTGCAACCTGGTTACACTGTATATTACCATATCTAACTCCAGGATGACAGCAAACAGCAAGGCCTCCCTACTGTATATGGTCAGGTGCGCCATGAGTCACAATGGGTCTTATGCAAGACTATGTCTACTAAATTGCAAAACTTTACTGACTGGCTGTTAATAATTTACTATTGTGGCCTAGATCATCTCCTCGATGTGTTGAAATCAGGCAACGTGTTGAAATAAATATTTATAATTTTTTCCATATAAAAGAGGTTGCACAGGATCCTCGTACGGCATTGTGCTGTATCCAAAATAGGCTGCTGGCCAATGTTAGAGGGGGACCTTCAGTGTGAATCGATGGAAAACACAAGATTGTGAGGCTGTAGTCTTCCTTGACATTATTTCTCTGCTTTCTGCATCCTCCCCTTTCTAGTCCACTCCCTGTCTCCTCTTGGTGTACTCTCTCATTCAGTGAAAACGCAATAAATCAGCACGAGGGGATTAGGACTTGGGGTTTTCATCATGTCAACAGACAGATTACATTCGTCCAGCCCTCTGCATACATATCTTGGAGGGGAGAAGAGGGAGGGGGAAGATTGGAAACTGTGGCACCAATCTATTTTTCATTAGCAACACTAAGAAATGGTGGAATATCAGTGTGTGCGTATAAGGGAAACTTCTGCTGGGATCAAAGGTAAAGGCGTGTGTCAGTGAGGACATGCTACAAACACATGCATGACGCACGGACATCTTACCAGCTCACCCTGCTCTCTGACCAAACCTGCTAGAACAGAACATTGGAGGCATTGATAGAATGCTAACAGAAAATAAAGTGTAAAATAACATCTTTATTCCTGAAGGGCTATCAATTTATAATTCAGCATTGTGGGACCGCATTTCCTTTTTTCCTTCTCTTCTAATTAGCATAAACCAGGCAGTAGATCAGGTTACATGGCTTATATTTGTCAAAAGCTCATACTTATTGAAATGGTGCATCAAAACTGATTTGAATCAAATCAATACACATTGAGACACTTACGCTACATTTACACAGGCAGACAATTCTGACACAATTCTCTGCACACCAAATAGTCTTTAGACAAATCACAAATGTTTTCACACCAGACTTCTTAGAGATCATCCGACTGGTCAATACAAACGAATAAGGAAAAAACAGAACCTTCGTAAAACATAGCCTTAGTTTAAAAGAAGAAACAGCAAAAAAAATAAAATAACTGTTGGTTTGCACAGACCTAGAACCCCAGAATAACACAGACTGGAAATTGGTAATTCCGCCTACACAGAGGCAGCATTTGTGAGACTGTGGACTGGCAGTTGGTAATGAAGACAAGAAGCTTTTTACACCTTGGGGGTCAGACATACAGCCAGAGCTGCTGGAGCGCAGCCAGGCAGAGCCCTGGGAAATTTAAACGGACCATCCGGCATTCCAGCAGCTCACTTCGTTTCCACGGGCCGATTGCCCTGGAGCACCGTTCATCAGCTTGTGGCCCGAGGCCTCCGATATCATGGCTGGAGGCCCCACATTTCAGAATTCACATTCAAAGGACAAGCTCAGATATTAAATCAAGCTAGCCGTGATTTAGGCTGGCGGGCCATGCGATTATGCTATTTGTCATTTTAATTGACGGACTGATGGACGGACTGACAGCTGACTCCAGCCATGACCATTACCCAAAGCAACTTACAGTAGTGCACACCAGTGTTAATTTCGTCAACAAAAACAGTGACGAAAATATTTGTTAAATACCTATTTTTCAGTGGCAGTTGGCGAGACAATAACTGACTAAATGGATTCAGAAAAGGCAATAACTAAACAAAAAATATTTTTCATTGACACCAAGAGACGACACGAAATAATCTTGGCGATGAAAGTCTTGTATAACTACCATAACTGAATAGGATTTTGGAAAGAGAGGTTCAGTGTTTTTTTTTTTGTCCAATCAAAACCATGAACAGGCATTAGCAGATTTAGTTCTCTTTCTCATCCCAATGTTGCAACGCTACTATTGGTGGAAAAGATATTTCATGCCCAGGTCATTCCATAGATACCTCTCTGACTGTTCTCTAATCTGGCAGCAAGGGATTGACTGGGTTCACTATGGCTACTCTCCCGGTACAAACTACAGGCAGAAAAATACCACAGGCAAAAAAAAAACATCAAAGGACATCTGATAGCGCATCATCCTAAATATATACAGTGGATATAAAAAGTCTACACACCCCCGTTAAAATGCCAGGTTCTTGTGATGTAAAAGAATGAGACAAAGATAAATCATGTCAGAATCTTTTCCACCTTTAATGTGACCTGTAAAGGAAACAGTTCAATTGAAAAACAAATTGAAATCTTTGAGGGGAAAAAAAATAAATAAAAAAGTTGCAATAACCTGGTTGCATAAGTGTGCACACCCTTAAACTAATACTTTGTTGATTTTATTACAGCACTCAGTCTTTTTGGGTAGGAGTCTATTAGCATGGCACATCTTGACGTGGCAATATTTGCCCACTCTTCTTTGCAAAAGCGCTCCAAATCTGTCAGATTGCAAGGACATCTCCTGTGCACAGCCCTCTTCAGATCACCCCACAGATGATCAATTGGATTCAGGTCTGGGCTCTGGCTGAGCCATTCCAAAACATTAATCTTCTTCTGGTGAAGCCATGCTTTTGTGGATTTGGATGTGTGCTTTGGGTCGTTGTCTTGCTGAAAGGTGAACTTCATCTTGAGCTTTCTAACGGACGCCTGAAGGTTTTGTGCCAAAATTGCCTGGTATTTGCACCCGTTCATAATTCCCTCCACCCTGACTAAGGCCCCGGTTCCAGCTGAAGAAAAACAGCCCCAAAGCATGATGCTGCCACCACCATGCTTCACTGTGGGTATGGTGTTCTTTGGGTGATGTGCAGTGTTGTTTTCGCACCAAACATGCCTTTTGGAATTATGGCCAAAAAGTTCAAACTTGGTTTCATCAGACCATAACATTTTCCCACATGCTTTTGGGGGACTTTGATGTCTGTGGACCATGGCTTTTGCTCTGAGATGCAACTAAGAAAATGTCAGGAAAATCCTACTAGAAAAGCTGAACTTTATTTGTGATTAATCAGAGTCACTTTAAATGATGGCAGGTGTGTAGTGACTTCTATTTAACATGAGTTTGAATGTGATTGGTTAATTCTGAACACAGCCACATCCCCAGTTATAAGAGGGTGTGCACACTTATGCAACCAGGTTATTGTAAGCTTTTTATTTTTCATTTTTCCCCCTCAAAGATTTCAGTTTGTTTTTCAAATGAATTGTTCACATTATAGGTCACATTAAAAGTGGAAAAAGTTCTGACATGATTTATCTTTGTCTCATTCTTTTACAACACAAAAACCTGGCATTTTAGACTTTTTATATCCACTGTACACTCAGGCGTGGTGCCCGGAGAAGTGGGTAGGCCAGTACCCTGTCAAATATCTAAATGTTTTTGATTGTTGTATTCTGCTCCTGACTGACATTACCAACAGATATTTACATCCATGCCAATTAAACTACTCGAAAGATAACGTTCGTGCAGTACGTGTCTCCTACTTGCCCATTAGCCTACATTTTGGAAATTGCACATGTATCCTGTTCACAACGCTGCGCTAAAAATGTTAATAAATAATAGTATGCTATATCAACATTTTAAGCTAAACATTCGGGGATGTTCCATCAGCCTTATTTGATATGGTGTATAGCTCCCATCAAGAATGCCTAATTTAAAAATGTGTATTACCCCACTAAAAGATTAATTGTTGCTAGCTAGCTACAATATGTTGCGAGAGTTGTTATATTCACACAAGTTTGATTTGTTTTTACCAGTCAATGCTGTCATAACTGATTTCATTGGACAAATGCATAGCATTTGAGGCGTTTCAAGTGTTTTCGAGACAGTTAATTTTTTTGCATTAATTATTGCCCTTAATCTGTGCAGATTAATGAGTTCTTCCACCAATCTGAGAATCATCCAATAATTTTTATGATGAAAAATGTTGGTAGGAAAAGACTATGTGCGTTTGTGTACATGGAAGTCAGTGAAATGTTTACAATAGTTTAATCAGGATACCTTTCATTTAACTAACATGTGACTAAAACATAAGGGCATTTTATTGACTAAAATGGCACACCGTTTCCATCATTTGAACAACAGACTAAATCATTATTCAAATGATAAAAATGTGACTAAGACTCCCAGATATTTCAGTCAAAATGACTAAGACAAGACTAAATAAAAATAAAAAAAGGGGGCCAAAATTAACATTGGCGCATACATTTTCATTACGTACTGGCCCCAAACGGGAATCTAACCCACAACCCTGGCATTGCTAATGCCATGCTCCACCAACCGAGCTACATAGCTGTCTGAAAATCTGGGAAGTGACAATGAAGAAAAACATGCCCCAACATGAGTAAAAATATGAATACTGGCAATTCAAGCCATGCTCTTAACAAGAGAGAGACACAGGACTACAATATGAATATAGATTATCAGTGAGTCAATGTCCAATTCACAATCTCTTAACATGTTAACAATAAGACAAAAAGTAACCAAGATATGAACTACAGGGCATAACCATAAGCCAGGGTACGTGTTTGAAGTAGTAAGACAAATCATCTCAATGGGTGTGCTGTGCAGGCATTAGACCGGGCAACTTCTACGGCCAGCATTACAAGCCATAGAGAGAACTTGAGTCACACCTGGATATCAGACAAACTTTACAACCCAACACTCCTGTGTCATGGCCATCATGGCCACAGTAACTTAAATTGGGAGTTGTAGGATGGAAATAGGCCAAGTGCCCTTTCTCCCCCAAGGCATTTATCAATATATTGGTTAAATACAACCCCTTTGCGTCTTCTGAATTGAAAGCACAGATAATCATGCCAACTTAGAAACTTAGTAGACCCTGATATATTGTATATTAACTACACTCTCTTTAAGGCTGCAACAATGATTTTCGTACAAATTACATTCAAATAGTTTGAGAACTTAAGATGTACAACATGTACATTGATAAACACCGGAGGTGATCAATACATCAGTTGCAAGATGAATGTTTGTAGGGTATGAAGAACAGATGTAGATTTACCTATGAGGGCCTGGAAAAGGTTACTCTGGAAGATGTCGATGACCCTCTGGATGGAGTGTCTTAGTTGCCGATCTTCAGTGTGGTTGAGTTTTGTCCGATAATCCTCCAGGAGGGACAGGGCGCGTTGTGCATCTGAACAATCAGAATGTGTTAGAGAATCGTAGACTACGGCCCCAGCACTTGCAATTTACCATTCAAAATAATTATTTTTATTCTACATTTTAGTCCTGTGCCAGACAATTTTATCCGGTGCGATTTACAGTAAATCATGGTCAATGCAGGTTTTTTTTGTACTGGTTTCACAGGGACATCAAAAACCCTGGCATTTGCAAGTTCCATGCTCTACCAACTCAGCCTCAGGGCACCCATGCTCAAAGAGTGCCATCATTAAGTTGATCTTTCAAACTGTACAATTGTAGTAAAATGTCACATCTAAGGAGCTAGAATTATTAACTGACTGCATATATTTGAAAATGAAGGGTTACATTTTGGGGCCAACGTGTCCTACTAAATGAGTGACATGGTTGGCTAAGATTATTTAAATTCAAAAGCTGTTCCATTGGCCTGCTGGTTACAATGAACGCTATCCATGTTACTTCCGAGTCATTAAATCATGCTAATGGTCATAGAAAGGTCATAGAAAACTACAGCAAACATGGGGAAATGTAGATAGATAACTAAGTACTGTAGTTATTTAGAAAGTTACTGTACTTGCCCTGAAAACAATTACTTGGTAATTTATACCGCTTCTTTTCCATGACAACTTTTTAGGGCAAATAGTTATCTGTTGTCCTGTCAAAGTGTACATAGCGAAGTTTAAAAGGCGACTATTTCCAAATGGTTCTTTGCCGTAATCTAACAAGCTAATAATAACATCTAGTTTACATTAGGAATTGTGCATAGTTGAGTTAGCTAGAAAGCCTAACGTTAGCAAGCAACTGTACGTTAGCTGGCTAGCTACAATTAGATGAAAGCCTCTTAGTCTTACCTTTCTTTCGTACTGGCATGATTAGGCTGGCTCGAGCGAATTTGCAGTTTGCTAGCCAGCTATATCACCAGTCGCGCACAGATAATGTTTTAAGTACTTTCACTCTCCTGGTGTCCAATCAAACGAAATTGTCATGGAAATCGCTCTACAACGAAACCACACGTCCAGTTTGTATGTTCCTTACAAACTGTCAAGAAAAAGACGTAATACTGATACAAAAACAGAAACTACGGTGTAACATTACAGGGCGGGGGTTCTGGTCCAGGAGATCCCGCAAGAAACGCAACCACCACGGAGGACCAGCTAGCTGACAGCTGCACTTCTTGAACCTGACAGCGGCGAAGAGGGGACGCACGACACCACATATGTCGGTCTTTTTTTAACTAGGTCCGAATGTCCGTTAACATCCATACAAAACAGATAAACGCGTGTTCAGTCCCTTAAAACGCTAGTCAATACGCGCATCCATCGGTGACCATGACAACTATAGTAAGAAACTGTGGGCTTGGCGTCGCTTGAAGTAAGGGGGCTTTAAAAAAAAAAAAACTCAAAAATCACAAATCCAGTTCTTTGCCACATGTAAACTCATCCCGCGCCTCCAACTCACTCACGCTGCTCCGCAAACTTATCCTACGTAGCTGCACTTTCTTCGCAAATATATTTGTATCCCTTAGACTTAAACTTCTTTTGGTATCCCTCCTTTTCTTCCTGTGACAGAAAATTCCAAACTTTCCTCCAAAATGGCGTCTTAGGGTTGGAAGTAGCCTATATCACGTGACTTAAAACCCTACTCTTGGCGGCTCATGTACCTCCAGTCAGGAAGGAGATAAAGGTGAGAGACTTGAGATTTTCTTGAGGCAATGTGAAGTAGGCTTCTGTTCAGTCCTCCACATGTTGGCGGGATATATGCTGTTTTTAGTAGCCTACTTTAAAATGCACTACATCTTTTCTTTAAGTTTCACAAGAAAATCAAATGCCCAAGTCACATTTAGCATATTTGACAAATCAATTAGTCATTCAGTAATAATGACTAACATTGCACCTCTGCATTTATTCTATGTGCAGTGCCAGTGAGAGTATTTATTTTTCACCCAAAAAAATTCTAATGACAGAAATACTATTTCTGTTGCATGCTTAAACTGAGATAGTTTAGTTATTGTAAACATACAGTAGTTTACAGCAGAAATTATATTCTGCCTATATCAACATTATGAATAGAAAGAACATATATTTAATAGTTAATAGCATCTTATTCCAAAGGCACATGAGTAAACATTGAATTTGAGCAGTTAGAGAAATTCATGTCCTCTTCATAAACACATTCAGCTTCAACCCTAGCCTTTTTCAGGGCCATAGGCAAGATTTTTTTGTAGCCCCCTCGTGAGGGCAAAGAGAAAATATTTAGTTTTACAGGCTAATTGGGGCATGAAAAAAGATAAAACTACACCTCTTTCTTAATTTAAAAACAAAAAAGGATGTAATTTTAGAGGTTCATCAATGAACTTACATTAATTTTAGTGGTGAGATACTGTTATAGTATCCAGAGTAGGATTATCCAGACTGCTGCCCACTCACTCTTTCATTATTTAGGTCCTTTGCACAGTATTCTTTTTCGGACGGAAGCTGTAGAGCTCAGTGAGATATATTTTATGTATACAGTGCCTTTGGAAAATATTCAGACTCCTTCACTTTCTCCACATGATGCTAAAGACTTAATTTATAATTGACTACATTTATTTATTTATTTTCATTAAATTGGCTTAAATGTCTAAAAATGTGTTTTTGCTTTGTCATTATGTGTTATTGTGTATAGATTGATGGCAAAAAATCTAAATGAATTAAGTCTATAACACAACAAAATGTGGAGAAAGTGAATGGGTCTGAATACTTCCCGAAGGCTGTGTATTATTTATGTACATAAACATTATATATATATATATATATATATATATCGTTAATGGCTGACTTTATTGCTTAAAGTCTTTGGCTGACTTTATTGTTTTTAAGCAATAAAGTCAGCCATTAACGATTTAAATATTTTGCGATTCCACACAATTTCCCAAATTTCAGTTCTCCACAATTATACAAATGTTTTGATGGGTGGAGGTAGGTTCTTAAAGCACATTTTCTGCAGTCCTACAACTTTTGACCTGACTCATGCCATATATGATCTCTAAGTGAGTTGACTGACAAAAATCCATGTGTTTCGGCAATGATTAATTCAAGTTTAGATACCTGGTTATACTAAGAAGACCAATAAGAAAATTGTTTAGCTGTCATGGCTCATTTACTGTCAGTGACCAACATGACAAGAGAAAAACTGCTGATGCATAAACACATTTAGACTCACATTAGCTTACACTACACATGTCAACTAATATTTTTTTCTTACTTTTGGTGGGGGCGCCCTTAGTGGCAGGGCTCTGAGCTAAAGATACACAAAATTCAATTAATTCAGTGGAAATTACATTTGCCATGACTTGGGGTCCAGCTGTCATTGCTCCCACATGTTGGTGATTTCCACATATTTTTTTACACGATCACAATCTCCATTCATTTTGGTCAAATGTGATTAATATTTTCTCATATTCTTATGTTGTCAAAATTGGGGGATAATTTTTCATGAGCAGCTACCATATCAACCTCTGAACAGTATTTAAAAATAAAATCACTGTTATTATATCCTGTTAATATAGCCAGGTATTGAAAAATAAGTATTTATGGCTTCTACTTTACTTAGTCCTCTAAGCATTACTCATTATGATACTTTGCTTCAAACCTAAATACTTTTTTTTGATGGTGTGATAAAAGGGGCACTGCACAACAGAGGCCTGCCTTTATATATTTTATACAGAGGCAGACGTAGAGAAGGTCATTCATAAAACACGACTAGCTAAAAATAAATCTTTTACCGGAACTGCTTTCTAATCTGGGCCAAAGCTTGGATTGTTTGCATCTGTTCGTGACAGAGTCCTGGTGTAAAAAAAAAGTCCTGGTTGTGTATTGAATGTGTGAAACTAGACATATCAATACAGAACAATATGAAAACCGAATTTGTCTACGAACTTGAGACACACCCTGACCACATGACTGGTGACAACAAGGTTATTCTGCAGTCTACGTATTGTCACAGTCACAAATCAACACAAAATAAAGAATCATGTATTTTTTACTCCTCCATGCAGGTGATAAAAATCTCTATTTGGTATAAAGTGTTAACCTGTAAACATAAGATAATAAAAATAGTCAGAATTTCAGTCCAGCCAACTCTAAATGTCACCATTATCTTTCAGTAGTTTTGATCCAGTTTCTGCCACTGAATAGCAAAAAGTACAGGTTTTTGAGCCTCATCAATCTACTAAAGAAACTGTAATGTTGTTCTGAAAACGCCTGTATCAGCACCATTCTTAACAATTGTGTTGAGCAGAGCCTGATTGTGTAGCCTCTGCGTTGGTTGTACAAAGCTGTTTCTATCAATAATACTCGATTATCAACTAATTTAATTAATTCTAGCAACATATGCAATAAGTCACCAGTTGTAAAAAATAATTTTCCTTTTCTCTACTGTCTCATAGTGAGTTGCTGGTCTACAAAAAACAAGTCATTCTGGACAAATTGGTATGGCTCCCAAGTCAGTAAAAAGAGTAGTTAAAAAATCAAGTCACTATTCTGGTTTGCCTGGGAACAAGCATGGACATATTCTCTTCCTACGTGGACCAGTGCAATTAGCCTTAGATTTGTTTGACAATCCATTGAAAAATTAATCAAGACTAGTTATAATGTCAAGTTAAGGCATTAATATTGTTTTCAGTTAAAAATGAAATTACAACTACGCCCATGAATAAAGCATAAGAATAATATGGCAAAATATTATCAACCAAATCTCACAAACCAAATCTCACAAAAGCCCTCTTTTAGCCTATATACCTACCACTGGCTAGCCACAACATCATTGTGTTTGTATAGACCAATGTTGACTCACCCACACATTTTCCTCTCTGACTTTTCAGACAAACCTAAGTCATCAGGACAATCTATTATATTGTTTTAAATATAATTATTTAAAAACTATTTATGACATCACCACAGACTTTATCTGCCTGAATATTGTAATTATTCTAATGTACACATCTAATTCAGATTCAAACCACATAGATTGTCCACATAGATCACACTAGGAATTCCCCATTACACTGCCCCATTCTCTGTATGTGTACAGTTTAATACTTGGAGCTGCTATCTGGTTTTTGACACAGTAATATGATTACTGCAGATGTCATGTATTTCTTTTTCATCCCTATCTGAACAACATGCTCATAATTAATCTTGGCATAAATCTGGGCTTTGGCAGCAACAGTTTTTAGCACAGGCTGGAACTCATGCCACACACACAGACACCACTCACCACAGCTAGCTATCATCCCACACACACAACATACCATTAGTGTTCGGACACTTTCAAATGCCTGTCTCCTATCATCTGTTGCATCACTCTTCACAGAGTTCCAAACAGCCTTGGGAAGCAACATCAGCACAAGAACTGTGCCTAGGGAGCTTCACAAAATGGGTTTCCATGGCAGAGCAGCTGTATGCAAGACTCATCAACATGCACAATGCCAAGCGTCGGCTGGAGTGGTGTAAAGCACGCTGCCACTGGACTCTGGAGCAGTGGAAACGTGTTCTCTGGAGTGATGAATCACACTTCACTTTATGGCAGTCTGATGGATTAATCTGTGTGTGGTGGATGCCAGGAGAACTCTACCTACCAGAATGCATAGTGCCTACTGTAAAGTTTGGTGGAGGAGGGATAATGGTCTGGGGCTGTGTTTCAGGGTTTGGGCTAGGCCCCTTAGTTCCAGTGAAGGGTAATCTTAATGCTACAGGATACAAAGACATTGTAGACAATTGGGTGCATCCAACTTTGTGGCAACAGTTTGAGGAAGGCCCTTTCCTGCTCTAGCATGACTGTGACCCTGTGCACAAAGCGGCATTCATAAAGACATGGTTCGACAGGATTGGTATGGAGGAACTTGAGTGTCCTGTACAGTGCCCTGACCTCAACCCCATTGAACACCTTTGGGATGAATTGGAACGGCGATTGCATGCCAGGCCTTCTCATCCAACATCAGTGCCTGACCTCTTTTGGCTGAATGGGCACAAATTCCCACAGAGACATACTTTTGGCCATGTACTGTATCAGATCAGCTATTTTGCCATTGTCCAAAAGGTCAGAATTGGGCAGAGGGTACAAATGCAAATAAAGTTGCCTGTTATTTCTGTCGTTTGTGCGATTTAAAAAAATATTTGGGTCTCAACAAGGTCTCAGCTTTAAAAACAGAATTTTATAACACACATTTATAAAAGGCCCTTTTTTATAAGTACCCTAAATGTTTACCATATATGACTATCCTATTCATGTACCCCACCGGAGGTCAGAGGGTTGTGGCAGGTCAGCTATCTCCCCCTCAACGCCAGCAGGACAAAGGAGCTGATCACTGACTACAGGACGTGGACGGACGAGCACACTCTCATTCACATCAATAAGGCTGAAGTGGAGCCGGTGGAGGGCTTGAAGTTTCTCTACGTCAACATCACCGATAAACGGACATGGTTCACACACAGCCAGACAGTTGTTTTAAAGCAAGCCGGCCAGGGCCTGTTCCCCTTTAAGGAGGCTGAACAGGTTTGGCACGGTCCCTCACATCCTCAGAAGGTTCCACAGCTGCACCATTGACAGAGTCTCCATGTTCTGCAGCACACTCCATGGGAAAGCACACGAAGGCAATGGCGAGGCGCTCCAAATACACCAGCCACTCAAGAAATAATGTGCGAAAGGGTGTCGCTGACTCTTCTCCACACCACTGCATGGCACATGGTTTCCAGTGCTTTAAGTCTGTAACTGGCCAGAACCTGTGCAGGTTCTACCACCAAGCTATAAGACCGTAAAGCAAGTAAACCCTACTTTTCAAGTGTGTTTCCCCCTTTTGTACTGACAATATGTACACACACACACATTCTGTAACGTGCACACATGCATACCGATGCTGCACACACACACAAATACACACTTTTGTACATTATTATGCGCGAAAGGGTGTATTATTATAGTTATTATTTGCTTCTAGGGTTTATTACATATCTTCCACTTCCCTTACACATAAACCTAAACTACCCCCACACATTAACTAGGTACTGGTACTCCCTGAATAGAGCCATGTAATCAGATCATTTTGATATGACTTTTACATTAGCGGCATCCCTTTTAGAGATGAACCTGGTAATCCTCTCAAGGCCACCACTGGCCAACGCCACTGATGAAACACCTGTAGTCAGGAGCTGCTTGGTTTTACAAAGCATTCTGAATGGCCAGATGGTACAACACGGGCCTACCAAATCCTGCCTTTGCATCATACGATAAGCATGTTAATTTAATCCCTTCGAGCACCAGAGCCTCTGTGAACCAGTCTGAAGGAAATCTTGTCCACACCTCACACTGCAATTCAACTGAATGCCATGCAGTGACACCAAGTCAACCCTAAGCCTGACGGATCTAAGAACAGGTTCCTTCTGTCCATGTGTGATCTTAGAACAGGTTCCTTCTGTCCATGTGTGATCTTAGAACAGGTTCCTTCTGTCCATGTGTGATCTCAGAACAGGTTCCTTCTGTCAATGTGTGATCTTAGAACAGGTTCCTTCTGTCCATGTGTGATCTTAGAACAGGTTCCTTCTGTCCATGTGTGATCTTAGAACAGGTTCCTTCTGTCCATGTGTGATCTTACAACAGGTTCCTTCTGTCCATGTGTGATCTTACAACAGGTTCCTTCTGTCCATGTGTGATCCTAGATCAGCGTAACTTTTTTTTCTTTTTCTTTATCCCGTTTTTATTTTTCCACAACTTCCGAATATCTTATCTCAGTGGTATAGCTAACAGCTAGGCAGTGACTTTGGGTCATTCAGGAGTACCAGATCAGCATTCCTAGTCTCAAACGCTTTATGAATACAGGTTTTGAATACAAGCGAAGGGAAATGTACGTGTTGTGTGGCCATCAGTGATAATGATGAATTAGGAAAGGTCCTCTGATAATGACAATTTAGGAGAATGCTTTAGTTTGCAAATAAAGAACTAGAATGAGTTGAATGGACTATTGATTTGATTTCTATGGTTTCACTTAAGTTGCAACCAAAGAAAATGCTCAGTCAAGATGTTGATTCAAGTACAATTCCTGATGATCACATTATGAACCAACCATTCCATGGAAGCAGATGTAAACAGACATATTCTTGTTTTCACATCTTTCACCTTGCAAATTGGAGAACCCATAATACTGTATGCACAGTGATGTATCATGGTACTACTTCTCTTGACGATGTCTGACAGCATTGTGTGTTAGCAGTGTTGTGTGTTTATCACAGGGCTGATTTAAAGAGGTTGTCAATCGTGCGTTACCGTAGCAATGACGTGATTTCCAACAGGAGCTTCTCTCAGCCTATTATTGTCTGACGTAAGACAGTGCTTGAATGTGCTGTATACAACAGTTCATTTGTTGAGACCGGCAGTGAAGAGGGAAAGACTGAATTCTGAAGCAAAGCTTTTGACTTGGATAGCTTCTACGTTTAAGAGGGCAATCAATACTGTACCTCTATTTTTTTCGCTAGCTCTTTCTCTTGTTCTTTCTCTTTATTAATCTTGTGGTCTTGTTTGTTCTCTTTACAATAAATATACTTCATTTGATTGTCACTTGATTTCATCTAATCCCTGTCATGCAGTGTGTAGATCATCCAAGAGTAATTAGGGGCCGCAAGGGATTTGTCCTTTAATATTAGACGTCATAACAGTAGGGCGGATAGAAATAGGTCAAATCCCCAGATTAAACTTCAACTTTTGTGGACTTAAGATGAGTGACAGGATATTTGTTTCACGGACAGAGTGAGACTATTAATACTTTTTGTTACATTAAAAAATGCTTTGTTGTTGTCTAAGAAAGACAAAGGAAGGGGAAAGCTTTTTTGAGCATCATTTATAGAACAGTGGGGCTGTGATTACTGAAGAAACAGAATATATACAGGTTTCTGTGCATACAAAATCCACTACTCCTTCCCTACAGAGATTAAGAGGTGGAGCAAGAAGCCTAACTCAAGGAACAATTTGGAAGTAACTTGGTAATTTCGTAGTTAGAACATTGCATCCTTTGAAATAAAATGAATGACAACATTAATGTGTGTGTGTGAGAGCGAGAGAGCAAGAGAGAGAGAGAGAGAGAGAAAGAGAGAGACAGAGATTGTAAAATTGATGGCACTAATGGAAGCTAACAGTTTTTGGATTAATGCCAAAATAATATCTGTGTTTAACACAGGCTTATAAAATGTTATACAATTGTTGTATGAGATCATCTTCATCTGCTAGTATGCCTAGTCCACTTCTTTTGGTAAGTTGGCCAACTGCATGTTCTGCCGAGGTTGTTGTCCAGAGAATGCACTCTCCTCCAATACTACCTGGTTGAGCGAACGGATATGAGAAGCAGAATTGCTTGCGAGATATGCATTGAAGGACATTGCTCGATCTTTGACTCTCCTAAACCTCGGCACAAGGCCATAATCATAAAGGCAAGGCCATAATCTCAAACAAATTTGCGATGGGAGAAAAACTTGGTTCAATTCATAATTAAAATAAACACCTTTCCAAGGAAAAGGTACGCAGCCTGGAGCAAAATAAATATATTGTTTTCATTTCTAATGGTAAGCTGAAAGCCTTTTTAGGGTCTGCTATGATGGTTTAGCTAGCAAAAACTAAATTGTCTTTTGGCAGACACATGAAAGTCTGCTTAGTGATAGTCACCGTTAAAATGTTTTGTTCACTCCTTTTCTCTGAAAGTAAGTGACTCGATAGCCACTGACTTGGTCAGTTACTTAGATTTGACATTAGTACAAAAAATTAGAACAAAACATATCAGCCTGTTTTAACCTCAGACCTTTTGCTATGAATCCCTAAACCATAATAACATCCTAATGAAATTCCAACAAACACAACATGTCAAATGTTTACTCATTTCTGTTATTTAAGACTACAAACTGGGCCTTTTTGGACTATGCAGTTTATCAAACAGGTATAAGACATATGTCACTGAAAATTTATTGTTATTTCTTCATAACTCATGTCAAAATTCATTAAACAGGCGGTAGCCAAGCAGTCCAAATGGTGGAGTGCATTTGTTTGTAACTCTGGATCTATGGCAGATATAACTATAAAGATTATATCATTATAGAATAATCAGATTATTTTGCCCCAATACAATGTGTAGCGTTTTTTTTGTTTGTGCTATGGAAATATCAGTGTAAACAGACATAAGGTTGTAGTCTTTACAGATTGTATATGATCACTGCAGGGTTTTAATTATAGGTAGATACATCTATGTTTATCATATTGCTTGAGTTCCCAACATGGGGTGAGTAAACAGAAATGTGAATGTGTGTCTGCAACAACACATCCATGTAACAAAGATTGTGATATGAGGTAGATGCTGAGCTTTGAGGATGGGAGCCAGAAAACACTATTCCACCCTAAATAAAATGCCCTGTCTAAATGATTGGGCCTTTCTGTCATGCTCAGCACCATATGCCATCAGCCAGCCCATCTCAGGACAAACCCTCTGGGGCTTTAACCAGCCAGTTGGGTTGTCAGCTTGCTGAAGCTTTGGCAGTTAGGACCACACATCACTTCTCTGCATGTTAGACATGTTCTCTGTAAAACTGAACATTTTCAAAAAAGTTCTCCAAAATGTTTTTTAAACAGAGGTCCCCATGGATTTTTCCATAGCTTTTTGCCTAAATTCTCTATTGGCTGGTTTCCCGGTCCTAGATCACACCAACTCCTGAAAAAAACATTAAGCTTAATAAAAGTTTCACATAAAAACCAGGAATAGGCGTAATCATCCAGGGAAACAGCCTCTGTGTTTCTAAACATGTGTACACCCTGCATTCTTCCTAATGTTTTGTTTCCATGTGTACATTCTGAGCTCAACCAAATTACCACTGTGTGTCACATTTTCCACCTCTCTTCAGAGTAGAGAAAGAAGGCCTTGTCCTCCTAGCTGAGTCCGCAAAAACTGTCTCATCACTCAATGGACCACATTGCCCCATTGACGGAACCATTGCCAGAAATGCTTGTGACTGGGTGCTTGTGGAAATGCTTGTGGGGGGGGATTGAGAATGTGAATTGAGAAACAGAAAAGGAAGACAAAAGCACCAGCCTCTGTCCATTGTAGCTAGTCTTGGCAGTCGAGGCAGTGTCAGTCAGTGCACGGGGTAAACTGGACAAACACAATGACCGTTTTCACTTTTTGGAGAGGTGTGGGGGTAGACGTGTGACTTCTATAAGCACCTCGTATGCAAACATACATACACAATTAGATATTATTTTCTGTACAACCCCACCACTGTTTGATGAAACCTCAAGAGATAGTGAAGTGTACAGACAGCAAAGACATTGAGGATTACCACATTGCCCCGTATCTGCTGTTCAGACATTCCTCTATGCAGCCTGTCACACCCAACATGAGCAGAGTTGCTGCTTAATACCTATTGTATATGATGCGTCTGTACACTTTTGTATTTCAGAGATGGTTAAATGGAGCGATAGGTCCAATTGCTAGGCTTTTCTTTTTTTTGAAAGAAACTTTCCCCACAATCCTGTTGAAGGTGAGGTATGTGTTGTTTTTGCAGAATCTTTTTTTTGTAATTTACACATATTTTAATCAGAAGACTAGGACCTCCTAGGAGCTATATACTTCTTTAGAAAACCCCTTCTCTCAGAGTTACGGGGACTGTAAGGTCCTCTACAGCTAGTGGGAAGTCTGGTTGCACTCATGGCATTTTATTACTTATTGTATTTAAACAGTTTAATAAGCCATTTCATTTAATAAGGGATTTCAAAAAGAATTGTGCATTTGAGAGAAATATGCTTTTTGTCTGGAATCTTTAATTTAATGAAATATGAGACCAATACTTTTTATGTTGTGTTTCTATTTTTGTTCAGTGTTTAATAAATAAATGAGATGGGATGGTCTTACTATTTCTGATCTTAAAATCTTTGCACTAACTGTAAGTCACTCTGGAAAAAAGAATGTGCTAACATACTGAGAAGTAATAAGACCTGTACTATGTTTAAATACATTTTAAATTATGGGTGGGACAAGTGGTTAGAGCATCTGACCAATAACCGAAACGTTGCTAGATCCCTGCACAAGATAGTTAAACCTAATTGCTCCTAAGTTGTTGCTTAGAATGAGAATGTGTTGTCAGTCACACTTACCTGGTAAAATAAGGGTGAGTATATACATACATCTCCGGAAAAAATTAAGAGACCACTGCACCTTTTTCTTCCCTTTCCAAAAAAGTTGAAAAGGAAAGTTTTGAGTGAGGAACAGAAGCGTTCAATTTGCATTGGTCTCTTAATTTTAACCCTTCTGTTCCTCACTCAAAACCTTCCTTTTTGACATTTTTGGAAAGGAAAGAAAAAGGTGCAGTGGTATCTTAATTTCTCCCGGAGCTGTATATATATATATATATATATATATATATATATATATATATATATATATACATGAGAGAGAAAATCTATATTTATTAATATGTATATATATATATATTAATTCTGGCAATTACTTCCAACAATATTAATTTAAAGATATTGTACATACCAGCCAGGATGTACTATATGCGGAAAATGTGTTTAAATACCAGATATAATATTTGAAGCCTGGTCTAGTTAGTAGTCAGATGTGTATTGTCTTGTACTCTGTAACTGCCATAGGTATTACAGTGTTTGACTGTGGGGGATTGTCATTTTTGGGACTATGCTATTGGAAAACAGGTACTAGCTGAACCAATGTCTGACTGGTCTACAACGGGTGTTTTAACAAACCCTGGTGGCACCTCTTTGAACATGGAAAGCGAGAGATGAAACATATTGCCACAAAGACCAAAAGCAACTGGGCAAGTATTGAGAGCTATGAGGAGCAGTGAGACTGAGTGAAGCCAAGCAAGCTGTTTGATGTCACACCCTTTAGTAATGCAAATACCCAATGGCGGTCTCCCATTTTCTGCCATGGAAATAAGCTATTCAAATGCATAATTCTTAGGCAAAAATAGCATCAGTTCAAGTGAGCATTTTATCTTTGCAAATTAAATTGTCTGGGCCATTGAAATGATCATTGTATGTAATCTGCTACATTTGTGCAGTAATATGATGGATTAAAGAATGTAATATAATACAGTGGGTACTGTATACACATATTCCTGGGTTCATGGCATTGATACTTAAAAACAGTTATCAGAGAAAAAAACAGAGATCAGCCTACAAAATTACATATATTTTCATACTGGCCCTCCATGGGAATTAAACACGTTGTACTCGGGAAGTCCTGCTCAAGCTAATGAGCTTTATAGTATTTTTCAGAAATGTAATGCAATATAATGTACTTAAGTTATTATTGAAATTAATCAACGATAATTACAAATTTCCCCCAAAATGAAATTTCACAGGTTTTGGCACCCTTGTTTTCATTCCTTTGTGAAGCTTTGCATGGACAACAGCATTACCCCTTTTCCCATGATTCTATCTATGTGGCCAGAGAAATGAGAAATCTTGGATGTCAACACCTGTCATCATCAGAGTGTCCAGCTCCTGCAGGTCTGGAGGTAAGCCTTCCACAGATAATTCCACTTTTCCAGGTTCCATGTCACCCTGTACAGAGTCCGCATGTGTGCATGTCTTGTCTTTAAGGCCTTAGAAGGAAATGCAATAGTTTCAGGAAGTATTAACAAGTGACACAAGCGAGGGGGGCTTTAGAGACAATTAAGACGTTTATGGTATAAATCAGTGAGGTACAAATAAACCTCACTAATGCCAGCATGCTAACCAGAACACACAAAACATTCCAACTTTGTTGACTCCAAATGGTGACTTCCCTTAATCCAATGTTTGGCCTGTATCAAACCATAGTGTGAAAACTGCCTCTTACTCAGCTCCAGTAAGTTCTGATGCCGATGGCGAAGGCCACGGTATGAGCGTAACAATCAACAAGCTAGCTGTCAGCAAAGAAGTATGTGGAAGTGACTACACAGCAGAAGTAGACTACGTTAGCCAGCTCAAGCTAGCTACAGTAAATGTTTTCTTGTGGCATTGACAATAGTGCATTCTGGGGAGTTCCAGTTATTTTGGACAATAAATCACCAGATAATAACCACAACTATGTTACTAAGTTTTCAGCCACACTGTAACTTTGTTCAGTAAAAATAAAGCTACCTACTCTTAAATCTAATGTAAATTTATTTCAGTGAAGTGTAAAATAACACCCATGGTCATGTGTGGAGGTTACTGTAACTATAGATGTTTTTTCATGTCTCATCATGTTCAGGATAACATGCAAAGGTTGCAACCCTTCACAATTACTATTATAATGCAGGATCTCAAACAGCACATACTTTTAATGTAATCTCAACAATCCAGGTCATTTGGTCGTGCTATTAGATGTAATCTCTGAAACACAAAAATACAATCTTGCGTAATTTGTTCATCTGCTCGATTAATGTATGTACATGCAGGGTCTGTGCACAGAAGATTGTATTAGATGAAGCACAGGGATGAACCAGGAAGTTGTTGCACATACACAATACTGTATCTGACAATGTATTCCCATTTGATATTTGCTCTGCTTTCATGTTTTTAAAAGCACAGTGACAATAAATTTAGGTGACAAACAAACAAAAAATGCTTTAACATGATGCTTTAAGATAATTGAAGGGGCCATATGTAATTTTTTAGTGTACTACTAGCATAGATACAAGCATAAATGGTCAGAAGACATTAACAGTTAATGTTTAAATTTTTTGTTTTTGATTTAAACAAACTGTTCCAAATGCTTGAGATATTCCCCATTTTTATGATCAGTAAGCATTGAGACATGTTAAACATGTTAAAAAAAGGTTAATATTTAAAATATTTTCAAGTATACATAAGTATTCTCCCAAACTTACTTTTGTAGAATTTTTAGTGTTATTATCTGGAACCAAAACAGATTTAATTAGTATGTTCTGTTACGGATTCACACGAAGTGTCACTTAGCATTAATTACAAACCTGAAAGTTCCTGATTACGTTTGGTGCAGCCTCTGAGTCCACCAGCGTGAAATGTAAGTGTCACATGACCTCAGATTCAATGTACTTGTTTCTGGGCCCCAGGCTATGGCACAGTGCACATCCAAACAACCACTCCTAGAAGACTAAGGAGCTTTTAAAATAAATATCTGAGAGTTCCACTTTCTTAGGCTGCATGGAAGAGTAGTGCAAAGATAGCCATTGCTAAAAATCAGTGACTCCAAATCTTGTTTGGATTTTGCCACAAGGAATATTATTACATAACAACACTTGAAAACATTTGGGGTGAATACCCATGCAATCCATAGTATCTAAGAGATTTCAAGTAATACATATATTTGAACCCAGGTCTGGCCCAGTGGCAGTAACCAGTCTCCATCACATGCCTAACGTCTGTGGATCAATTCCTGTTTTGGCCTCTCACAGAGAGAACGGCATTGTGTGGGTGTGTTTGTGTATGTGTTTGTTTGTGTGTGTGCATGAACATGCATGTGTATGTTTGCTCTCGCCATCAAAGAGGAACCAGAGACTGACAGAATGGAAGGCTATTCTTACCTCAACTTCCACTTCTAAACTTGAACTCCAAGCATTGCATACAAATTGGCATAAGCTACTTCATGTAGGCACTTTGCACAAAAAAATATTAACCAGAGGTATGCAGTGAAATATGTTAGCCATTAATGTGAAAAAATGCGAGTGACACCGTTTATTTCTTTATTCAAAACATGAATATGGAATAATGCACAATAATACCATTAGACTGGAACTTTTTCAGTTTGAGTCAAACAGTTTGATTGACTGTTGGCAAAGTGTTATTGCATGTGTCATGGGATACCACAAGGTGTTATATTAAACCCCACTCTAATTAGGACTTGTGTTTTTGAGGCAGTTTATTGCTCCTTGCTCCTGTACGGAGGACTACTGGTTTGACAGATCCAGCCCAGAGTGGAGTTAATCAGACAGAGCCAAAGACACAGGGCAAGACTCCTAAGCTGATTAGCATCAGAACACAGAATAGGATCAGGAACAGACTAACACCTAGTCACAAGTATGGACATGTAGACAGTCCTCACCATATGTATTTCAACAGTGTAATTGGGGTGTGAGATTGTTATATTTTATTATTATTTTGAGGCGACAGGAAAAAATCCTTCTTTCTATTTCGTGACGATTTTCATTTCCTGTCACCCTATTGAAAAACGTAAAGTATCAAAAATATAATATTTGGATTCATATTATTTTCAAGCAATTAATAGATCAAACATGTTTCTTTCATAACTCAATGGATGCTCTATGTTCTGGGATATGTGTTTAATCATAACAGAATCGTAAAATCAGGAGTGATCAAAAAGAAATGCTTTTGAACATTTCTAAATAAATTCTGATAAAGCTATGCTTAAGAAAAATTGTTAATGTTTCATTATAATAATGTGTGTGTGTGTGTGTGTGTGCGTTTGGGGGTGAGGTATAATCTTGCCAGCTCAGATTTCCTGTCCTATCAGGAAATTGCTGTTGGTCTGTGGATGATGGAGACAGTAATGTCAGGGTAGAAGATGCAGTTTGCCTTTTGGGGTGGGATTACATCAATTCAAATTGCCACCATGTCTGTGGCAGGTGGTTGTGTATTTCCTGGTACCCAACAAGGGCAGGACATTATGCCCCATTCTTGACATATGTGAATGCCCTCAATGGGTATCTCAGTATGCACACATTTAAAAAGCTCAAATTGTGTGAGCATTAGCTTATTTTATTGTGACTATGTGCCCCCACATACATGTCCTCTTCATACTGATATGGAGCGGTGTTCACTGCTAAGTGTGGCGGCTCTCCCCAATTATCACAACCAGGCGGAAACCTTCCTTCCAGGCTGAGATTCGATCTGGGCAATGAAGGCTGCACCTCTGGTTGGCCGGTCAGGAAAAGATGTTCGGCGGGGCCAAAGTAGAAATGAACAAATAGGGAGAAAACCTGCATTATTAACCATGTATTTCTCCATGGGGGATCAGAGTGCTCTGATGCAACCCTCCTATATATATTCCCGCCTGTGGACTTAATTCAGGCCATGCTGAAGAGGGTGTGCACAGAGGGTCCGTCTCTGGTGCTTCAGGCTCCCCGATGAGATTACGGTTATTACGGTTGGTGGACTTCGTATTAAGGCACCCCGTCCTACAAGGAATTTGCACCGGCTGATAAGAAAATAACACAGGGTCAACGGCGCCTTTACGCTTAAGGTTGCCTTTATTCTGAATAGGCTGTGATTAATAAGCAGAGTTTTAATAGTTTGACAGCCCTAATTACATTGTATTATAATTTAGCAACACATTAATCTCCCTAGATGTGATTGTGTGTTCTGAATTATTTGTCCAGAAAACCCAAACCGAAAATTATTTTCATTGTGAGTTTCCTTATACAGTACGATTTACAGTATGAGGCCATTATGGTGGACTTTGAAAATGATGTTATACATCACTCCCCTCTAGTGGTGAAATGGGAAATAAAACAAACATTGATGTCAGGTTGAAAGTCACATAATTGAACATTTGTAATCAAATTATTATGGAAAAACAGGTAAAGGTGGCCTGGTTTGTTTTTCAGGGCACTCGACCAAAATCATGAACATGAGGAGCTTTCTGGTGGATTCCTTGAAAGGGAAGACTTTGCATTTAAGGTGAACCATAAAGGCTAACTTGGCCTGTTAGATTTAAGCGTTAAGGAGGGAGCCTCACCAAGACTAATTTCTCTTTTACAAAGAAGACCATGAAATACACACTTTACAGATACCACATAATGCAAATATACAGGGTCACATGATACTCAGTGAGGAATTGTTTTACTGTCAGCAAAAACATGTAATTCATATAGCCTGTCATGAAGACTTGCATTCAAACATGCAGGCATATGCTTGTCTTGTGAGGTAATTTGTTATATTATAGAAATGTACCACAACAGGACAGTCCTTTTCAAACCTGACAGTCTTGAATTGTGTTCAGATCTAGCAGCACTTTTTAGTAAATGCTCATTAAAAGACAGATTATGTTCAACAGTCTTATTTTACTAACTAATGAAAGACTGCTTTGGGCCTATGTATCGCATAAAAACTGAAAAACTGCACCCAGCACTCACTTATGTTTTTTTATTTTAACCTTGCATTTTATTTGTGTTTGTGTGTGTCTCTCTGTGTAGGTGAAACAACTTTGACTGAGCTTAAAGGCATTTGACGGCCCTACGCGACAACTTGTTGTTATGCCATAAAACACCCTCTTGGTTTACTATCTAGACCTAACTAGTGGCTCTTTACATTCTTTAGAGAGAATTACAAGCTTTTCCCTTTCACTGCCCCGGGGCTCACTTCCTGGGCGGGCTGGTTGCTAGGCAGGGCCGCCATTGTCAGGAACAGTAATTGTTTTCGGGGGTTAACATATCAGGAGGGTGCAGTTAGGTTTGTGGTTAGGGAGGGGGTAGGGAGCTATGTTTTATCCACAACATGGAGTGGATGTCGAATGTGGACTATAGGGGTAGGTGTTTGAGTTAAGAACTCTGCACTCTATACATAGATTACACTAATACAGCACAACACAACATGTGAATGGGTGGCTACTTGTAGAAAAAGAGTACATTTGTATTTAAGTAACTGATATCCTCAGATTATTTTTCTGTGTATTTTCGCATTTTCAAATACAAAGCCCAAAACAATTACTTCTATTCTGGTACAAAAGGTTTTTACTTCAGTTTTTGAATAGTCTACCGGCCTATTTTAAATACAATTTCCTAGTTCCTAGATTCCTACATTGGAGGATACTTAACTGATAGTGTTTTAAAATGTTAAAAAACTATACTCCAATTGAATTTACAAATTAATTCCTGTTATTCAACTACTTGTCTTTAAAAGAGAACAAAATATGTTATTGACATTCTGTTGCTCTGTTGGAGCGGGCAACCTAAGCATGTCACTACACCTTCCATAACATCTGCTAATCTGTGAAAACAACCCTAAAAAATATTATATTTTCATTGCTATATATTAATTGTCGTCTCTAACAATCAACTTCCAAATCACATTGACTTCAAGATCAAGTCTTGGTGTTCAATTGTTGCATTTAATAAACCTACTGCATCACTAACTGAATAATCTTAAAACAATACAGAATACAACACTGACTTCCTTTACCCCCTGTCTTTTAAACTTTAAGTTATTGCACAAGCTCCCAGGATGAAAAGGGGTTGGGGTAGTTACAGGCGGTGCTGGCAGGATAGGGTGGAGGTGAATTGGGGATTTAGCTTTGTCTCCAGTCTATGGCATTTTTATCTGCATTTGTAGGTTTCCGGGGTTCTCACAGACAAGGGTGTTTTTTTTGCTCCCTAGGACTTTGCAAAGTAGACAGGAATAGGTATAAGGATTGTTTCTCTTAATAGAGAGAAAGTAAAATAATGATAAATAAGACAGTTATGGCTGATGTCATGGATGCCAGAATCAAAGGCTGGGAACATGTTGTTCATTTCTGTTTAGTAGCAGTTTGGGTCCTGCATGCTTACTGGCTGTAAGCTTTAGTATATCAGTATAATTCAAATGATCTATTCTGCTACTCTGCTCAGTACAGAGGGATATTATGAATTTAATTATGTAAATAATATATTTCAAATGTAAATACATAATTCATTGATAATTTAATGAATTGTGTTTAAATTGCGTACTTGTGTTCTTTCTAGAGAGTACAGCAAGCACGGAAGTCAAACTGTCATTTTTCAAGGGCGATTCAAAACCTATGGGCTGATTCACTATGGGCTCCACTGCTAGTGCACATCTACTAACTTACTGAGGTTTTGGGCTCATGAAACCGGAACTAGTTTATTGGCATCGCCCGTGAATCAGCGTATACGACAGTGAGTAAATTATGTTGAAAATAACGTGCCGCCATCTTGGACGCTGCCAGTTCATATATAACTCGATTTAACCTCATTGCTAACGTGAAATGGAAAGTATGTATTAAATTTACCTTAAAGTTCTGTTTTCGTATTTGGGGTGTCTAGAAAACGAAGCATGCACCGGAGCATACTTTTTCCTCGCACTTCATTCCCTGTATTCATTGCGATCGTCTTCGCAGTGCGAAGTTCGCAAGACCGAAGAAGACCGTGGCTCACTGGTTATTCATAATCACTTATGTTGTGAAAGTCAGTTGTAGCATATTTTGTATATTGTTTTAATAAAATTTTAAAAATGTAATTTATCATGGGAGATTTTTTATTTTCTTGTACACGTATTGATGACTGTAGCTAATATTAGCAAGCTAGTAAACGTAATTTGTTAGCCAACTTATGTATTATTAGTTAACGTTAGCTTACATTTAGCTAATTTATCTAGTGTAACCAAGGTATTTTTTAAGTCGTTTGCTGGCAAAGGTAAAACGAGAAGTTATTTGCAGGGTAGAGAAACTTTGCCAAATCTGCTTTGTCGTGAGGAAATTACGTTAACAAATGTACGATTTTAAGCGCTCTGCATTCTCACCTAGACCAGTACGCATTTGAAAACAACCATTATTTCCATGGATTTATCTCTGGCATGACGTGCTGTTACGGTCCCTAGTGTGAATAGGGGTTCCTCACGCTGGTGACCTTGCCCGGTCCTGTCCCTTTTCTTCATCTTGTCTGTGACGCTGCATAAGAAGCTACCCATCTGCTGGGGACATAATGTTGACAACGTGAGGCATGAATTTGCTGGAAACCATGAAACCGCAGAAAACACTGAAGCAAAAGCAGTTGGACAAACAGCACCTGGACCTTTATCAATGTTACGCTTCTCAGTAAGAAAAAAAATCAGTAATGCATGTTACCCTCTCTAAGAATCCACTGCCTGCACAATCTATCGTCATGATTGTATATTGTTAGTTAGGTATATGAATAATGAAACCTACTATAGCACTATTAATAATAATATTGAACTTTTAACATGAGCCGTTGTAACAATGAAAAATAACCCCTTGGTGGCGCCAAATGCTTAGGAATGGATACAATGGAAGTTCATAAGAATCTGATCTCAACTACTCCCGGTACACAGTGCAGTATGTATGCAGACTAACCCGCACAGCCTCCTTTACTGCTCGATGCGTAATTCCACACAGCCGCATCTTTGGAATTCTGGGACCTTTAGAATAAACAACACTCAGTCCGAGTTGGTGTGAGAACAAATGCTAGCTTCCCAATACCATTTTTTTTTTTACACATGACGGTGCCGATAAATAACTCCAAGGAAATGGACCATGAAGTAGCCTACCAAAGAATGAAGACCTCACCGTTGCAGAAGCCTGCTTGGTTTAAGACAAGAGTTTGATAAGGTGATTTACTAAGGTCAACAAAGATGTTTTAGAATAAATATATACAGTTCACAGTCGAATATGTTATTTATTAACACATTTAAAACATAATTCAAGCTCACAACGATTTTTGGTAGATAAAATTTAATGTGTTTATGTATAGTAAACCTGAATAACTGCATTTTTCCGGTATAGAACATTTCCGTAAAACCCAATGATATAACCCCCTGAAATTAAACTGTTCCAAAAATGTGGAATAGAGATTATACATACGTTTCTTCCATTCTTAATCAATAACTGGTAAAACTCTTCTTAAAGCCTGTAACATGTATGCATTATAGTGCAGTTACAATGACGTGTAAGACATTTCATGAGACTTACAATGAGTAATAAAACGCATACTTGTGGACCAGAAGTGAAACTATTAAAAATTGTATTTGCCCACTGTTTGCTGCAATATGATTGTGATGTAACTGGTGTTTGTCATGTTGTGAATGTAACTAATGGTCTCACTTTACTATTTATCATGTTCAATTTGTGTCAGTTAGGGCAGGGATGGGAAAACATTTTGAAAACGAAAATATGATTTTGCTATTTGGTAGTTCTTTGTTGTTCCAGTTCTGGTCAAATGACATGGAAGAGGGATACATAGAAGTTGTGAGGTCATGAACTCTTTGTCATGTTGTGAATGTAACTAATGGTCTCACTTTACTATTTATCATGTTCAATTTGTGTCAGTTAGGGCAGGGATGGGAAAACATTTTGAAAATGAAAATATGATTTTGCTATTGGGTAGTTCTTTGTTGTTCCAGTTCTGGTCAAATGACATGGAAGAGGGATACATAGAAGTTGTGAGGTCATGAACGCGATGGAGTGTTAGAGTTACCGCCGTTTTCTGGAACCCATGTTCTAGTGTGTGAGATTGGCAAACACTATACATAACAACACTCTTCTATCAATAAAGTAGGATAACTGTTGGATATATAGTGGTGCCTCTTAGACAATTAAAGTGCTGAATGTGTTTGTTTTCTA
The DNA here is from genome assembly GCA_016801175.1 of Esox masquinongy. Taxonomy (NCBI): domain Eukaryota; kingdom Metazoa; phylum Chordata; class Actinopteri; order Esociformes; family Esocidae; genus Esox; species Esox masquinongy. The sequence continues at coordinate 34,530 of JACXGI010000297.1, forward strand.
TCGCTTTTATATTTAGCTTTTCTTATTGCACTGGTGTGCCATTCTGTAATTTCTGGCTCATCTGAAGATACGTTGGTCTCAGCATCAATTTAAATAAATAAAATACTTTTGAACCGAGCCTAAAGGGCCCAGTGCTCTGTCTTCACTGGCTAGAGTTCACTGGCCGGATCCAGTCTAGACGAGGGAGCCTTGTCTCCCTAAAGCAAATAAGCAGCACACACTATCCACAATACCGTTCATACGTGTGTGTGAGAACTGGTTTCTATTTATATTGGTATATATTCGGAGACAAATGTCTGCAAACTATTATAACAAGAACATGTTTCAAATGTGGACACTTTCCCTGACTTCATTTTGAGAAAAATAATAATTTAACAATTTTTCTCCTTCAACCCATCTGACACTTAAGGGATGCATTTCTGGCTGATTTCTCTAGCTGGATTTTGGCCCACCACTTGGAGAAACCCAAGTTTAATCTCAACAAGAGCTGCTCTTCCTCTGGGGGAAGGCTTGTCTGCTCCAAGACCACTCCATCGCAGAGTGCAAAGAACCGAGGCGGGACCCTGGAACAACACATTTTCTGTAAACACGAATGCAGTAACTTATTTCTTCAAGTTTGTGCTCTTCAACATATAGCCAGGAAGCAGTGTATGTTCTAACCTAGGCACTTTTTCATCACCTGTCTGGACTACTACAACTAACTGATGGTTAGGCTCCCAGTGTTTTATCAAACCCCCGCAACCTAACTAGTATGTTGCAGCTTGTCTTGTGTTCAACCTATTCTCTCATGCTCCTCTGGCAAGGCAGTAGTGGTCGCCTACAGAGCAACGAGGAGCCCACCACCTTCAGACAAAGATTAAATCCTACATCTCCAACACAGTCTTATGACAGGGCTGCCCTGGCTCAGTCAGATCTCTCTGGACTGGAACCCCAGTGGTGGAACCAGCCTCCCTTTGAAGCTAGGACAAGATAGCCCCTGCCCAATTTCATAAAAACCTCTGTAACCCTTTCACTCTGTTTTTTTAAAGAGTATCTAAATATAATTATAAATTGTACCTAGCATTTAGATGAATGTGCTAACTGTACAGTATATTGATCTGGGTAACAGCGCCTGCAAAATCTCTAAAATTCCAGAGTAGTTTGTTTAGATCAGTAGATGACATCATAGATTTGGGATGATTATTCCCCACTCGTAATTACCAGATGGAGGACCATACAGGTGGATTGTTTATGTGGTAAATTCTGACTGGGATAACGAGTACCACAAAAGTGGCTCACTGTTAACCTACTCTAAATGTGCTGTTTCATGGCAACAACTGTTACTCAACTAACCTGCTTTGGGACAGGTTAATATATGGCTCATTTAATCTCTCATTTAAATTAAATACAATAATCAGTCCATTGACAATCAGCAATTATCTGTCCAGACATTATCTGTCAGGGCGTCTAAACAGCAGAAGCAGAGGAATGTGCTGTGCAGTCATTCCCTTAATGTAAGAAAGACATAGTATTAAAAATAACAATGAGAAAAAAAATTCCAGAGGAAACCAGATGTTTTTGGCTTAGTTACAGATATGTTCTTTGACGTTTATTTAAAATGTGGTATATTTCAGTAAATGTAGCTCTTTTTTTGCTCTGAATGGTTCAACTCTGCCATTGTGCTGGGTGGTACTCAAGGCTTACCGCAAAAGCAAGTGACGGTGCACCCTGTAGTGGCGTAAGTGGCCTGGAGTGCAAGGAAGCTATGTTCCGGCCCGGTGGCACCACCTGCTGGTGGCCTGAGGAAACAGCAGCAGGTCAACGGTGAACACCTGCTGCCACTCCCTGCTGATCGGGGGATAGAAGAGAAGGCGGAGCGAGGTGGCGAGAGCACCCCAGCCTACGGCCTGATTCTTCTGTATTTAAATTATTTGATGTACTAGTAAACCTTAGTTTAGACTGATGTGGACGTAGAGCTTTTGTTTCAAGTTTGTTCATTTCAGATTGCTAGGAACCTTTTTTGTAACCTTGAATAAACGTCCTGGCCAGTACCCTGGGGAACTGACACTCTTGCCCTCGAGTGTCTTCACATTGAATGAGCCCCTTGACCAGCCTAGACACACCTAAGCAGCAACAACCCATTTGGTTATGGGAGTTAGAATAGTTACTGTGGCAAACAAGATACTTAGTTTAACTCAGTCCGTTTTAGTTTTTCCTCATTTGACTTTTGTAATTGAGCTGTAGATATGCATCTGCCCAGACAGCAAAACTTTTGTATGCATTTACAAAATTATTTTATATAGAGTTATGGGGAAATGATGCACGTGCATTGATAAGCCAGGCACACCAAAGATAGCATTAACCAGATGAAATAAACCCACGTCAAAAGCCCATTTCGCTGCATAGCCTAACGGATTTACAGTATAAATTTCACACAACATTTCAGCGTGACTTCAAGTGTGTCACAAACTGGCCCATGGATTTAAGGTATCCAAATGTTCTCTACGGTGATTTTGGAGTTAGACAACCGTTACATGCCAGCTAGAATTATCGGCAGGCGGATGAGCAATAGGCACTGTATTCGTACAGCTGGAGCCTAAACTGTGTTGTAAAGTTAACTAAATATACAGCCCGGGTACATAATACACTCTTCTGGTGCCTAAAAAGAATATTCACAGCGAATCCATGCATATGTTGGGATAAAGGACCCCAATAATGTAAAATGATAGGTGATAGAAAATACAACTCAAAAAATATAAGTCCGGTTTATTGTTGAACAACAAACTTCTCACATACAATTGATACAGGCCATCATAAGCAAAATGTAGCTGACAAAACAAAATAAAGACGCTGCTTTTCTTTGGCCTTGCCCTCCCATTATACAAACAAAAAAATAGTTATGGTAGAACTAAGGTACATAAATAAAATGTACTGGAATGCTCAGAGTTCAATGGCGGCAAGTGATTTATACATGTTTTTTCCAGTTGAAGATACAGTAACATGGTCAACTAAGTAAAATCTTTCATAAAGAAGCATTAATTTGGTCAGAGGAGATCAATGTTGAGACCCATCTCCTAACAATATGTACAAAAATATAAAATGTAAATAAAAATACAAACAAATTCTCCTTTTGAGAATGTCATAGAAAGAGTAGAGCCTTTAAGTCTGCATTATTCTGGTGGTTTCCTTGAGATAATTTGCAGTTGGGTTTGTACGTGGATGTTGTTGAACTCTACTTGCTAACATTATTATTTGAGTCCTTCGTCTCCACTACCCGACATAACCGTGAAAGGTGAGGGATCCGAAGTGCTTCATCTGGGATGAGACAATGTTTTAATCGTCATCGTCGGTTTTCTGCTTCTTGGTTTCAACATCATCCTAAAAGAAATTGAATGGGCCAAAATAAGTAGGGTTCAAGTGAAATGTTCAACAAAAACCTTGGTGGTAAGACTAAAAAAACATTCTGCATGAAGGATTTATAAATGTAAAATATATAACAGAATAATCTGGATTAGAAGATAATAGTCCTCCATGTAAAGGAAAAGTCTGGCAATGCTTTATAACTATATCTTAATGAATTATTATGTCTCAAGGAAGAGTTGCCAACATCCAATGAACAAACCCCCCCACCGAAGAGCCGTCTGCTTCCTTACCTCATCATCCTCATCACTGTCGTCCGCTGGTCGTTTCGTGCCTGCTTCAAGTTCATCTTCGTCTTCGTCTTCATCATCATCATCACCATCACCTAAAAACATGGAATGACAACTTAACATCTCAAATGAAGAACTATTACAAGCTGGATGTAATCACTTTGACAAGAAATGCATAGGCTGACCAAATGGAAACCAAACCAAATTCACCTTCTACTTCATCCTCCTCATCCTCCTCATCCACTTCATCTTCATCATCTATCTCTGGCTCTCCATTTTCCTCATTCTCCTATTAGGGAAAAAAATACAAAAAATGTAAATACAAACCCGTTTTCTGTTTTGTTGATTTTACCCTTGGTCCTCTCCCGATTTCATAATGCCCAATGTGTGAATATGGCCACAACCGTGACGCTGCAACTTCCTGAGGAGGGTCAATCAAAACATGTCCTCCTAAGCACGTCCTGCCAAGCTGTTCTATTTCCTTCTGGACAGGAAGAGTAGATGCTACAGTTGCAATAGCTAATGGGGATTTAAAAAAACAATCATTGCACCACGTGCTGAAACAGGAAGTTACCAGTGAGAACTACACAATTGGAAAATAGGAGATTCTCTGGCCTATGACTACAACTGAGCTTTCAGACGCCCAACCTGCCACAAGGAAATACCACCCAGTCTACAGCCTAACCAGCCCCCTTGTTTGCGTCACCCTCTATGAAAATCTCAGTCAATGTTGACATGCCATGATCAACATTCACACTCCTGATCACAATGAAGCGGCTGTACTGCAGGGCAGTGGCTTGCAACAAGGCACTATTTGGATGGTTATAATTATTTACTGTATTTACAGTATTGAACATTACAAAAACGTATATTTCCTTAACTCAATTATAACTTTATTGGCAAACATTATAAGACTGGCTTCTTCAAATTAAGATAAGACTGCCCTTTGATTAGAATTTAGGAATTTATTTCACATCCTTGTATGGGACAATGTTATTGAAAAAAAATTATTTATAGGTCTAACAAGACATAAGAAAGTAAGCAATATGTTTATTGTAAACAAACCTTTCCATTAGTGGCAGCTTTGCCATTCTCCTTCTCTTCAATGAGTTTTTTCTCTTTCAGGTCCTAAGGGAGACAAGTGAATACTGTTATTACATTGTTACAGGAATGTGTGATTACTATAATCCTTATCTCCACATCAAAGACAACAGAAATCAACCTCAATTGTGGAAAATTAAGTATTTTTAAAATTGTCATAAGCCTGACTACATATCTGATAACAAGATTAACAGTCACCATGCTTTAAACACCACTATGTTTGCATTTCAATTGAAAACCACTGAGCACTGACATCACATTGGTTTCTGCATTGATTTTATTTTACTTTGCCTGTCCGTTCCACTCCCGCCCACTTTATATGATCGGATACTTAGATTCTGTTTGTGAACGTTTGGGTATTGTAGTTCGACAAGTTTCCAAGCACGAAATGCTACTGATAGACACGCCCGGGGGGAAACTGCAATACCCAGGGTGCATAGTTAGATTTAAATACTAACGCTGATGGAAGACCAGCTTGAACGAGGTTGGCCAATTTAACTGTGGTTTAAAGGGACAATAGAAAACGACACATGGCATCTTGGGGACCATGCAAGCAGTTAAGAGAGAACAGATTTCATAATGCTGTAAGCCCACAAAAAAGTTGCTTTAGTAAATGTGGCCTATTTAGGTCACAAATAGTAAAGCGTCATTTACACCAATCCATGTGTAGCCTACTCTATAACACTTCGTATTGTCCCATTATGAAATTATTACTTCATGGTGTCCTTTGTTTTACAGATGAGACAGTTCATGTCGTCTGAGCGCCCGTCTATTTGAAATAGTGTCCCTGGTTCCATTTTATGTTATAGCCCTTAAGCCGTTAATCAGCATTATCTCCGCACAACCTCCTTAATACATACAGCTAGTAGTAGACAAATATACTTATGGCGTCTCAGCATACAATGTCTGTTGACAGAAACAAATGTGGGCCATTTCTCAGACTAAAAATAAATCAAGAATAGGACTACGCTATTCACCATGCGTTCATAAAATGCTATAGGCTGCTGTGCGTAAAGTCTTCACTTCCCGACATTGGCCCAGTAAGGTAATAACGGACACACATGTAGCCTAGTTGATCAGGTCATCTTTCATATGGAGCTCACCATCAATGCTGGACACCAAATATAAATTCAGATTAAAGCAGCGACGGTCGAATGCAGTCATAAGTAAGCAGATTTAGTTTGAAAACAACTCGCACTACATCACACCAGAACTAAACTCAATCAATTACAACAAACCAGATAATCACAAAAAATCCACAAAGACTTGATTTTGAACGATTTTGAATTTCAAACAAAATTATAACAAAACAGGCTACGGAAACTGCGGCGAGTGGAGACCATCCTAATAATGATTCTCTCTGGCGCCCGGAGTGGCGCGTCCTCGGGAAATAATCCAAAATATAGGTCCGATAAATGAGACGATCCAATCATAGTCTAAGCCGACGTCAATTTAGTATGCTAATGTTGACATATATAGCTCAAAGGTTAAAGTCAATATTTTTTTTTCTACATGCAGTAGACTATTACAGTTATCCATGGTGATAGGTTACCCATTCAAACGAGTAGCAATCAAAGAGACCGGTGAACTTCTCGATCAGCGAGCTCTGAAAATCATATTTGCCCTATATATCAAGCACTGCGATACTTTCATACACTCAAACAAGTGAGGTAAACAAGCTTATTTCCTAATATGAAGTTGGATACAATCCAGTTTGCTTTCATTGTAAACCCTTGAACAAAGTATATACGTCCGGGATCGACTAACATGGACGAAATTCATTTTTAAATGAATATACACAAGATCATATACACGAACACACACTTTGGGTTGTTTAAGTTAGAGGAACTATGCCGTGTAATTTTATTTTAATTCACAACTAACATCGTATACAAACATGCCAGGTCGTTTCAGAATGAACCAAGCACGTTTGTATAAACAAAGAACCCGCTCAGACTGTTGCCACTCCGGACAATGACGGCTGCTTCCTAATGCAGGATTTCATAAAGCGGACGTGAGAACGCTAGTTACGTTGTATAATTCCACATCATCATCTTCAAGATTATTTCAAAAGTATATTTACTGCGAAGCTTCTATACATTATAATCGGTTTTCAGAACGCACTTGCTCATTTATAATTAAACACACACTTTGAATGAAAGCGCGAACCAAAAAAATATTTGTAAACTATTGGTCTTCAGCATACGAAATCAAATTCAATAGGCATATATACCCAAGTTCTCTCTTACCTTGGCGGGGATATCCGAAACAGAGTCTACTTTTGTGTCTGCCATTTTTATAATCACTCCAATAAAACAGAGAAGAGTGGAAACGAAAGGTAAAGAAATTAGATGTTCTGTTCTCGGCTATGCCTTAAATACTATTATACTGTGCTAGCGGCCAATCTTAGATACCACCGAGGCTGTAATATAGGGTTGTGGGCGGAATAAAGAAGGTAGCTAAAGAGATTTGATTGGCCAGCGTTTTTGCGCGTTGGAGTGGAAGACTGGATAGTATTTCCAAACCCACACTAGAACACACCCCTTTTACAATCTCTGACTCACTAACCGTGCATTTGTCGAATTCGTAAACCACTATCATAGTCTGATATAACACGTTAAATCGACAAGATATCGTGTGCCTTGCCCCATTTCACAACGATATAGAAGTAGAGTAGGTCTAGTACTCGGATAGGCTACCATACCGCCTACTATTAAGCGTCATTGGAAATGTTGTTCTTTGGTTGATTGATAATGTTCGGCAATAGTGACTTTTACTGATTTCCACCTGCAGAATAGGTTGGGCGCCATTGCGCGAATGAAAATTTGTCGTCATCGTCATTGACTACAGTCCTAATATGGACAAGCTGCTTTCAACGAGAATTTGTAGTCTGGTTACCTAATTTAGGAATTTATACTACAACAGGTAAATGTTTAACAAGGTTAGAACGAACTAGTGATGAACTTGAGTGGTCGTAGAAAACATCCTCATTATAAGACATTAGCCGCGGCACATAGATTTAATGTTTACCAATATGTAGTGAAACTTAAATATAAGATATTGAAATAGGCTATATTTGGATGCCATAATATATAGCCTACACACAACCGTAGGTCTGGGTGCATCTTTCTGGAAAGCGTATTTTCCCTTCCTCTTCGAATCGATGCTCACCACGGAAAAGGCTAAGTGTGAAACCAAAAGCGATAGACCGAGTGCAAATATATTTAGGACCTCGAAAGCACGCGCATTTTTTGAGCACACGAGAAAACGTGTTATTCTTACCGACTATGGTTATTATTACAAGCTGGTTACCCTATGTATGAGACAAAGCGGCAAACTGCCGACATTGAGCAGTCACCGTTTGAGTGGGGGGAGGGGACTAGTCTGTTGGATAACAGAACGTTGCGTTCATAACGAGAGGGAAGCCGGGGAAATGACCAGGCTGTGTGCGTTCACGCTGATTTGATAATGGGAAACATGCTGTATAAACCATTAGGCTAAAGCAAAGCTCCCATGCTCACAAGCCATTGTATAGTGTTAAAAACACGTGAATAGAAACTTTCATATCTATAATGCCCTGCTATCGAGGTCAACCCTTATTGGTCACTGGCTGATTCCTCTAATGCAGGGGTGTCCAAACTATTCCACGGAGGGCCCGTGTGTCTGCAGGTTTTCGCTCTCTCCTTGTACTTGATTGACTAATTAGGTCACTAATTGGTTAGTTTCTACCCTCACCTGGTTGTGTAGTTGTGAACTGGGAACCAATTTATAGGAAAAACCAAAAACCCGCAGACACATGGCCCTTCGTGGAATGGTTTGGACGCCCCTGTTCTAACAACATGGTTGGTCATGTGTTGATAGATCCACATTGGACTGATATAGACTGATTATCGCAATGGTATGTTATATGGAGGTGCCTGGGCATATTTGTTCAAGTATGGCTTTAGCCCTTTAGTGTCAGCCTGCTGTCCTTATTGAACTAAAATAACAGGTGGAATAATATGTCCATGGTAGCCATCTCCGGCATACCTGTAGAGTACAATAGCGGACGTGCCACTATATATTTTTGTTTATGGTGCCTGTAAGTGCACGGGCAGTCCCATTGAGGGAATGTGATCAGGACTCCCACTGGGTTATTAGGAGCGATCAGCCAATTAAGTTAACTGAAGCTAGATGACCCACCCAGGTGACTACATTAAAATGTACAACGCCCTCAATGTCAATGTCCACACGAAAACTGCCTTTTGGTTACCAGAGGCCTCTATTCCTCTCTATGGTTGCCCCTTTCTGTAAAAAATCAGCTTGGATGCTGAGCATTCTACTATTGGGTGCTATGGATGTCCATCAGAAAGAATGGTCACTGACAAGTATTGGAAGTGGATATTTGAGGGCCATGGTCTGTTCTTTAGGTTTCCTTCCTCCATTCCTTTCTTCCTGTTGTCTTATTGATCTGACAAGTTACTGGTATGTACAGCATACGTAAATGGAAAAACCTGCAATAGAGCCCTTGTTTCTAAATCGCCACATAGTCTTATGATCATCATGTATACTTTTTTTTTAAATACAACACTTTTCTTATGTATTTCCAGCACAATTTGGTCCAATCAGATTAAATGCTTAATCTGATTGTATAGGCCATAGAAAACCAAATTGAAGACTCTTCAGTACACACACCTGATTAGCTACTAGGGCCCATCCATTTTCCCAGCTGAAGACAGTGATCTATTATTATTTCAGTCTTGTGACATCATGCAATTGGCTAAAAGAATGCCTGAAACCTCATCCCAAATCTTGAGTAGTTGACAAGAAAATAAATCTAAGGGTGGGTTTTTTGCTGCACTGATTAACCAATCTAGTAAATGTTTAGGAGTAGTTAAGATTGAATGTCGACCTGTAATTATTCCAGTTGTATATCTCTAGAGATTCACCTACAACCTCAAGAGACTTTAGAGACTCACCTACATCTTCAGAGACCTTAGAGACTCACCTACATCTTCAGAGATTTTAGAGACTCACCTACAACTTCAGAAACTTTAGAGACTCAGCTACATTTTCGAAGATTTTAGAGACTCACCTACAACTTCAGAGATTTTAGAGACTCACCTATATATGTGAATCTCTAAAGTATCATGATGCAACCACAAACATCTTGAAAATAAGGAGGCAGTGATGACTTTGCTCCATACCTAAATGCTTTGCATTTAGGCCAGAAAGTTTATTCCTTTTACATGTTATTTAATGTTGCAGTTTTATGTTTTTTTTAATTTTATTCTACTTTTTAATCTGTTGTTTATGTATATTGTAGTTTCAACAGTGGTTACATCCATCCATCTCCTCTTGTTTTCTCTCATAACTACAATTAAACTCTGTTTTTAAAATCACCAATGGCCTCAGTTAAGTCAGACAACTTTGTTTTTCATATTCAGTTTTTAATTTTCAATAAATTGGCAACAATTTCTAAAAACATGTTTTTGCTTTGGGGAATTGTGTGTAGATTGATGGTCCTGGGTCAACAGCATCTTGCCCAGAACATTTTAGCCCAAATTCTGGTTGCCTCGGCCTAAAACCGCTATATTGTAACAGAAAGTGATCTAGTACCAATCTAACATTGTAGTTTGAGGAACTGCACTAACTGCTTTTCTTCCTAATTTTTTGAAACAACTGCGGTTTTGACCTCTTTCACAATAAGTTAGATAAAAACTATAAAAAAGATGTTCATCCACTCCTTTTTATTGTGGAGGAACATCTTTTACACAGGTAGTGTTCTTCAAGGTTCCTTTTTGAATGGTTCTTCCAGCTTAATGAGCCTAAAATGTTATTATTTATGACAATGATGCCTGTATACCAGGAGTTTCCTAACACCCTAAAGGGAAAAATGTATGAAATGTAACTTATTGTAATTTCATTAAAACATTTTGAGGCTTGCAAAGCTGGTGGAACCGGAATCTTTAAGGACCTTACCTCAGTAAAGGGTTGTACATGGAACCAAAAAGGGTTTGCCTGTGGAAAAAAATCCCTACATTGTTATACTTAGCATCTACAAGTTTACTGAAAAGCCTTTGTTTGTTGTAACTGTGTGCAGAAGATCTAAACATTAACAAGTAAATAATTTCTTACTCTTTAGTATTTCACACAGCTGCTTAGTTAAGAAATTATGGCAAACACCCATGTGTATGCAGAGAAGCAGACTTTCAGTGTGCATGTCAGAACCTGTTAAATTGATGTCAACTGACGGCAGAAAGCTTCACACCACAATGGTCTTGCCCCAAACCTTCAGGGGATAGTCGGCACACCTAAAAAAGCTCTAAACATATCTTCTTCATAATTTAGGCAGCTTGTGATGTTACATTGTCGCCCTCTATCGTGATAATGGGAGTACAGCAGCTGCTGTAAATATCCTTCTAGAGAAAACCAGTCTGCTGTTAACAAAACCGTTTTTGTTAACGCACATTAAAAAAAAATTCATTAATATGCATTATACTTTAGATTCAATATTAATTGGAATATTTTCCTGATTCAGTAGTAGCCTACTTGCAGTAGCAAATATTCAAATCAAACTATAGAGCACATTTCTTACAAAATGCATTTCAAGGTGCTTTAAAAGGTAAAAGTCAAAATAAAAACAGTTAATAAATAATGCTTTGATAAAACGTATGAATTACAGTAAAGATATCAATAAAATTAAAAAAAAGAGGTTAAAACAAAGGGGATAAATGATTAGATAAAATTAATATTAAGGCAAGTTGAAGAAAATCTTAGAAAGCCAGGCTAAAAAGGTGTGCCTTAAGACCTTTTTAAAAAATATCAAAAGTGTCTGCGTCCCTCAGATAATCTGGCCAAAAGACAGTCCAAAAGACAGGTCCATAGTGGCTGAAAGAGGCTTCACCAAAGGTTTTGGTTCTGACCCTTGGGACAACCAAAAGACCAGTAGCAGATGTTCTGAGGGAGCGACCAGGCACATATCTAAATACAACATCAGACAAGTATTCAGGTGAAAGGCCATGTAGTGCTTTAAAATTCAAAAGGGCAATTTTTTTATTGATTCTAAAATTCACCGGCAGCCAATGTAGTGTCTTTAAAATAGGTGTTATGTGTTCTCTCTTCGGTATTGGTAAGAACACATGCAGCTGCATTTTGAATTAATTGCAGTTTGCCGATACTTTTTGGTTAAAGCCAGACAGTAGAGTTGCAATAGTGGAGTCTGCTGGTGATAAATGCATGAATCAGTCTCTCAGTGTTTGCCTGGCAGTGAAACGGACGGACATTTGCTATGTTCCTTAAATGGTAAAAAGCTGTTTTTGTCACATGTCTGATCTGGGCCTCAAAGTTCAGGTCACAGTCTAAAATCACAAAGATTTTTTGGGATGAGTGTAGTTTAAGAGAATTGAAATGAGCAGTCAGTTCCTCTCTTTGGACCTTGGTTACCAGTAATCAAAACTTCGGTTTTTTCCTTGTTTTCAATGTTTTGCTTAATGTTAATATAACACTCTTGCGCCCTGTGTCTTTGTGTGTGTTTGGCTCTCATTAAAAGGAACCAGAGACTGACAGAGGGTGGGTGATTCTAACCTCAACTTCCACTTCTGAACATGAACTCCAAACATTATATAAGATGGCGGTAGCTCCATTTTCTAAATACAGACATAATCATAGTCACAAGTGTGACTATGTTACAGATTAATAAGAAGAAATAGCTTTCATCTTAGCAGGTAAACTGTATGTTTTTAAGACCAGTTCAAAACCTAAGACTGCAAAATGGCAAGTACATATTAAGTTTGCTTCTGGTTCTTCCATACAAGTATGGAGGTCTGAACAACTATGTTTTTGTATTGGAGCGTAATCGTACCCTATTTTAGGTGCCAAAAGAAGTATTTTTTCAGGTAGTTTTTACCAGTTGGGGAGACCAGGGTTGGTTGTCACAGAGCTTATTACAGCTAAACTAGGGGGTGCTGTGTAAAATGTTTCTCATCAAATGTGTGACCTCTTTGTATGAGGTCATTCATATTGTCAGTTTGTATAGAGAGCTGACAATCTTGGCGTAAGGGAGTAATTTCACATTTTGACAGGTAATAGTAAATATTTACTTTTGTATGAAATGTCTTCTGTAACTTTGTCTGTTTAGTGTATTTTGAGCCCTTTTCTAACAGCCGACCCAAAGAAACATGGCTAAAGTGCATTACGTGCAAGAATTGGGTACACAGAGTGCAGCCCTTACGAATGATTACAATTACAGTGGATATAAAAAGTCTACATACCCCTGTTAAAATGCCAGGTTGTTGTGATGTAAAAGAATGAGACAAAGATAAATCATGTCAACATTTTCCACCTTTAATGTGACCCGTAACGTGAACAAATCAATTGAAAAACAAGTGAGGGGGGAAAAAAACTCACAATAACCTGGTTGCATAAGTGTACACACCCTTAAACTAATACTTTGTTGAAGCACCTTTTGATTTTATTACAGCACTCAGTCTTTTTGGGTAGGAGTCTGTTAGCATGGCACATCTTGATGTGGCAATATTCTTCTTTGCAAAAGCGCTCCAAAATTGTCGGATTGCGAGGACATCTCCTGTGCACAGCCCTCTTCAGATCACCCCACAGATGTTCAATTGGATTCAAGTCTGGGCTCTGGCTGGGCCATTCCAAAACGTTAATCTTCTTCTGGTGATGCCATGCTTTTGTGGATTTGGATGTGTGCTTTGGGTCGTTGTCGTGCTGAAAGGTGAACTTCATCTTCAGCTTTCTAATGGACGCCTGAAGGTTTTGTGCCAAAATTGCCTGGTATTTGGAACTGTTCATAATTCCCTCCACCATGACTAAAGCCCCGGTTCCAGCTGAAGAAAAACAGCCCAAAGCATGATGCTGCCACCACCATGCTTCACTGTGGTTATGGTGTTTTTTGGGTGATGTGCAGTGTTGTTTTTGCACCAAACATACCTTTTGGAATTATGGCCAAAAAGTTCAACCTTGGTTTCATCAGACCATAACACATTTTCCCACGTGCTTTTGGGGGACTTGATGTTTGTTTTTGCAAACTTCTGGATGTTTTTCTTTGCATGAAAAGGCTTCCGTCTTGCCACTCTACCCCATAGCCCATTCATATGAAAATACGTGAGATTGTTGTCACATGTAGCACACAGCCAGTACTTGCCAGAAATTCCTGCAGTTCCTTTAATGTTGCTGTAGGCCTCTTGGAAACCTCCTTGACCAATTTTCTCCTCGTCTTTCATCAATTTTGGTAATGTCTCTGTTGTGCCATATTTTCTCCACTTGATGATGACTGTCTTTACTGTGTTCCATGGTATATCTAATGCTTTGGAAATTCTTTTGTACCCTTCCCCTGACTGATATCTTTCAACAATGAGATCCCTCTGATGCTTTGGAAGCTCTCTGCGGACGATGGCTTTTGCCCTGAGATGTAACTAAGAAAATGTCAGGAAAATCCTACTAGAACAGCTGCGCTGATGCAGTTTGCTGTCCACACAAACCCTTAACATTGTACAGATTTTAGGTGCTCTACCTTTTTTAGTACTAGACAGTATTCTCTCTCAAGTGAAACCACCACCACGGTGCCTCATCTTGAGTAACTTTGGCTTGTTCACTGCGTAGTGTACACGGCTACAAACAGCAAATCTGGAGCATTTTAAGACAATGTATTATCATCTCCACTAAAAAAAAAGTTGTATTTTTCCTGAAACCACCAGGGCAGGCCACCTCCCCTGCCTCTTTAACTCCTCCTGAGTGAGGGGAATTCTCTGGTTAAAACCCCCTCATCCCCCTGGCTGACACCCACCGAGCAGCAGAGAACGAGCGGTCACATGACTTGACTCTGCCCCAAGGGCTTGTATAGCTGGGGTGCCAGTGACTTTCATTTTACCATCTTCATCTTGTTCTCTGCCTCTTGTCTCCTCCCTCCCACCAGTCTCGCTTCCTTCCTCTCTATTGTTCAATCTCAAATTCCTCGCCTTTCTCTCTCTGCTTTTCTCTACATCCTCTATCCGTCCTTTATCCATAGAGCCAGTATCGCTCTAAGCCCCCATTCATACTCAGCATTCTCTATCTCACTGCACCCCTCTACAGGCTCAAAGAGCGTACTTGTGTTCTTTCTTAGGGCGTATATCAAGTACGGAAGTCAACGGTAATTTTTCAAATGCGATTCCAAAACTAAGAACGCGCTAGGTTTACCGGGTGAAATTCTGTTAGCACAGCCTACTTGGAAAGTCTGGAAAACGAAGCTTGCATTGGAGCCGATTGGAGCATACTTTTTCCACGTACTTCGTTCCCATTATTCATTGTGATTTATCGTCGTACTCGCACGGGGAACTACGACGGAAGAAGAGTATCCGTAGCTCACTGGTCATTCATCATCGTTGATATTGTTAACAACATTAGTTGTAGCATCTATGTATATATTCAGTTTGTTAAGAAAAAATAAAATAGAACCAACTTGTCGTTCATCAAGGCAGATTGTACTTTTCCATATTAAAGACTAGCTAATTATTGCAAGCTAGTAACCGTAAATTGTTTGCCGACCTATATATAATTGTTAAAGTTGGCTAACATTTAGCTAATTTCTCTTGTGTAACATAAACGTACAATTATTGAAGGCTGTTTTGGGGGCAAGGTCAAAACCAGAAGCTCTATGCGGGGAAGAGAAATGTTGCCAGGTTGTATTGAGGATATTATTATGGTGAGTAGGTTTTAGCGTTCACATTCTGGACAGTATGCTCTTTGGGTGTTCTCAGAAAAGCAAATTTGAAAGAAAGGGACGCAAGTACGTATTTTCAAACAGCCGCTGTCTCTTCCCCCATCTACATACTCAGCCTTCCTCTGCCCCATCCACATACTCTGTTTCTCTTTATCTCTTTCACATTTGCTCTCTATTTTTGGTCCCCTTCTCCCCACATCCTATATCTTCCTCCCTATAGCTTTTCCATCTCTCATTTCACCTGTCTCAACATGTCTCACTCTACCTCCTTCCTGCTATTTTGGTGGTACTCACAGTAACATTAATAATCTCTAAATACTGACATAATACTTTTAAAATAAATATAAGTATTCAGAAAAGATGAGAAAAGAGTTGATGAAAAATGTCATTGTTGTTTTATCTTTAACTACATATAGTGACTTTGACGCTACACTTAGCAAGTTATCAGACCCTCTCAGCGACTTATTGATTAGAGGCCAATGACAAAGTCAACAACTTGTCAGGCTGTCTTTGGGGAGTTTTGCTACTGAGTTTGTAAGGTTTTGATTGTTCTGTTCAGCCACAAATGAAAGTGGGAGAAGCTGTCTGTGCAACAGAAGTCACAGCAATGGAAAAACACGGCAGGGCTTGACAACGCTCCAGTTTTGACAGTGATGCTCCTGTTGTGAGACAGTGACACTCAAAACAAGGTGAAATCATAAAAATAAACACGTTAAAAAAGCGAGCAAGCCATCTTCTAGAAATAGGAAACAACAGGGCCTCGTTATAACTTAAGAACCCATGTAGACAGTTTTGCTTCATAAGTTTGTTCCATATACTAATTTGATGGAAGTGTGCTCTATACACAAAATCTGAATATATTGAAATCTGTGATTTACAGTACATCCTCATGCACTGTTGCAATTACTAAGTCTGGCCAGATCCACAGAACATAGGTCCATGGAACAAACGTCATTGTCTTTTCAATTGGTTGTTACCGACTGAAAAATACATTGACATTTGTTCCATGGACCTAGCCAGGGGCACAATGCTTACTACAGGAATGAAAGTTTAGGAAGACCGAACTGAATCATTTTATAGAATAAAATGATAGAGGCTAGTTCATAAAGACATAACATCAATCATAAATGATTTGGTTTAGAAATATATCACATTTTGTACAATCAATTATTTAGTATGTTTGCTGTGAATGAACATTTATTTGTTTTATATTTGCTGTTTAACAAGGCTATATGTAGACCTGCAGTGAGTGGGGAGGTATGTGTAACCTTGTGAAGTAACACTTCCTGTTGCTCTACTAAGCTTTTTATGAGTGATGGATATTAATTTGTTGTTACACAGCCGAACAGTAAGTCAGGGAATGTTGTTACCTGTATGTTTTTTTGCACAGTTTTTTGACACTCAAACAGCTAACTGCCAAAACTACCTGCTAACGCTGAACCACCAAAATACTTTTTTTGACTGGGTCCTGTTCATGACATCACCCTCGTAAAAATATTTTAACATGACTTTCGCAATCTTGAAGGTAAAAAAGCCATCGATATCTGCAAGTTTACACAACAAAATAATCTAGCATCTTGAGTCTTTTTTGATATGTCTTGGAAAATATAGCGAAATGTAAACAACCCCAAAGGCAGGATTTTACAGACATCTATTTGGTTCTGATCTTAAAAATGTAAAGAAAAATAAAAATCCATAATCTTAGCCAACAACAGTACTGAAATATACAAACATTGTCTCTTCTGATAAAGCTAAAATTGCTGAGCTTCAACAATCAGTTTTTTAGCTCTGGCCATATCATTGAATCTGCCCCAGCTGCCAGCATTGCTACCCCTCCCCTGGAGAGTTGTCCCTCAGAGCGCACCTCCATCTCAGTTCATCCAGTGCTGGTGAATGTGATGCGGAAGGAGTTGTAATTTTCATCTTGAATTTTAGGTGTGTGGTCCCATGTAGCTTAATTGGTAGGTGAAAGGGTCTTCATACTTACTGAATGCACAGTTGCTATCTTCAGATAAATGTACTAACTGTAAGCTGGTCTATAAGACCGTCTGCTGAACTACTAAAATGTCAAATGTAACTCTTGGACAGAAGTATTTACACCTTGTCTCAGACTTTGATGGAGAATTAAGGCATTTATGAATAATAAAGCATGCCCTATAATTTAGAATGTGGTTTTATTTGAAAATGATTTTTCTTTTTCATGCTAAGTTTAACTTCCCACTTAATGGCCCACATTAAAATATGTCTAAAGCTCCACTTAAGACAGTTTAAAGTGATTATTAAATTATAGATTTGACGAGTCAGTTTGGGGAAACATAATATTACATACATACCAACCTTTCTAAATACATACATAACATTCTATTGAATGAGGTGATAATAGTGTCAATAATAATCTCTGAGGTGACTTGCTGCCATCTACTGCTCACAACTCAACATCACTTTACCCATGCTTTATCTTTGCCTGGCTACCAAAACTCATTGTTCCAAATAAGTGTCACACCTACAAATGTTTCTTCTCAGCAATGAGTCTGGATCTGACCCTCTTGAATAATTTCTAGAATGTGAGGTAAAGTGGCTAAATGGCAAATAATCAGAAATGACTTCAGTGATGGCAATCTCAGACTAAAGTATGTAGCAAACGTAAGGGCAGTGGTCAGTTTAAGTCATCAGATAATCCATACCTACGTGTAATAAATGATCAGGTTATAAATGATATAAACCAATATAAAACAATAACCCTTAAACTATTTTTCCATTAGTGTTCATAATAACTTTCACAAACATCCAACAATTTTTTTCACCATCACAATTCAACAGATATTATATTTTGAATTCTGTTATTATTTAATTGTAAACTAATATCTAGTTAAAATTAGCTTGCACAACATTCTATGGCAACGCTTTTAAACGTACTTGCATTCATGAAAGAAAATGTGAGGGGTCCCTGACAAATACAGGAAATGGAAAAACAAAAGAGAATCCGGCTGGACCAGTTCTGCCTCTTGAATGTGTGAGAAACTGGGTGCGAACTTCGGTCAAAGACAGCCAACGAATGTAGACACCCAAATGACAGACCCCCCGCCATTCTTTTTTGATTGAGGCTGCTACATTTCTGTCAGCTCATAACCCCCACTACAAAGTGCTGCATTTTTTTCTGTTCAGAGCAGGGCAGGTGGGGATGGCTGCGAGTGGCTGTGCATGATACCAATAAAAACATGGGCCCATGTTCAGTTGATGTGTGTCTTCATAGATGAAATCCATGGAAATAGATTTAATAGAATGGGAGTCCCAATTGATGTCAGTGATTGGCCTGTTATTCATTTTATTTCTATGCATTTAATCCTGTCTGATAGGTGAAATCTAAATAGATACCATTTAAAAACTGGGCCTTGCTGGTTACAAACCAAGATACTGTCCTGCGAGAGTGTAACAAGAGTCTACTACTAAATGGCTCTCAAGGACTACAAAAATAGAAGTCTAAAAAACTTCTATTTTTTCTTTTGGTACCTTCTTTTATGACTTTACCCATTTGGAAACATGACATTAACAGGGATATAGCTTTCTAACAGCTGATGGAACATTTACATCTTAGCCGATACTCTTACCCAGAGTGACTTACAATGATGACTGCGTACATTTCCGACATGGTCCCCTCTGGGAATCAAGTGCATTGACTAGACCAGGTCCATCGCGTTTCTATTGGTAGAATGTCTGGAAAGGTAGAGAGATGAATTTTGAGAATCCTTCTTTCTGTATAGGCTTTCCCAGAGTGCAAAATGTCTCTTCCTGCTTTTCATAATTAATGCATTGGCTGTGAAGTGTCACATCCAGTGGGTGGGAAGAATTTGGTGCTTAGGACCTGATTTGGATCCCTGTGTAGGCAATACACACCTAGCAGCTGGTGTCCTATCAGGGAAGCCACTAAGCAAGTCGACTGATGCCGTTTTCAGTTTGGGGAGAAGACTGTCTGCAGGTAGTTTGTTGTTATCTGAGTACCTGCGAAAAGGGTGTATGCCCAGCAAACAGGTGACATTACAAAACCTCCTGACATTCCCATACATCTTTACTCATTTTTTGTTTTAGGGTACAGCCCATTGAGAGATATCGTCTACTGCATCATTTATTAACATCCATCTATTTTTTTGTCCATATAAAGCGCACAATATTTCAATCAAATTGCATTTCAATTTTTAATGACTTAGCCAGAACAATTGTGTTCAAACATTACCTATGATGAGAAAACATTTAATGCAATGGAGTCCTTATAATTTATTAGGCCATTGCTGAATGCTTACTTGACTTTGTTCAACATTATCAGATTCGTATTTTGTGTTTATTCATTTGGTTACAAATTGGGTTGTCACTGTATGACATTTCCAGAGCATCACAGGAGAGAAACAAACATTTATTTTTTATTTTTTATTGTGCTTCCATGACACTACTTGCAAAACCCCTTTCACAGCAACTAAAATGGAGGACTGAGGTGGAGAGAACAGTGAGATCTGAAGGATGGAAAGTGAAGCATAAAATCAGGAACGAATCAGAGTCAAAAACTGGATTAGGAGTCGAGATCTACAGTAATTTAAGAGTATCAGTTCCCTGAGTATCTTTTGAGTAATCCACTGTTTATACACCACCCTCTGTAATTTTTTATGCAGTGAAAAATGTTTTCTCCTTTTAGCTGTATACTCCAATACAATGTTCTGATTTAGAAGCGATCAATGAGATATAAGTATAAATTCCGAGCTTTTATTTGAAGGTATTTGTGTAGATATTGGTTTTACCATTTTGAAATAACAAAACTTTCTGTACATTATATACATAATATTTAAGTGCACAAAATGTTTTGAGACAGATGAATATAATGCCCAAATCAAGCAATCATGTTTAGTATTTCATAGCATATCCTTTGCATTAAACAATAACTATTGACCCCATCAGACACTTATCATCCCTGGTGATGCTCTATTAGGCCTGTGGTGCAGCCAGTTTGTGACTAGAGGTTTTCCTTTGGCAGCCATACCTGACCAAGTTATAACACTCACTGCACCATATTGTACTGATGTTCCAGGTGTGTGTGTCTGTGGATCTTAAGCCGTGTTCTTCACCATATGTTCCTTTTGCCGTCACTATGGTATGTTAATCTTTCTTATTTGACAAATCCACAACTTACCTCCTGACGAGTGTTCTTGATCTGTCAGTTGTTTGGCTCCTTCTTCATTATGATGAGCATTCTTCAGTTATCCACTGTAGATGGTTTTCCTGGTCTACGGTACAGTTTGTCATTGCTGGGTTTACCAGTGTTTTTCTTTTTAATGACGTTCCAATTGTTGTTTTATTTTTCCTTTATTCATACTGGAAAGTCATGCTGAGAACTAGGTCTCTTTTACTGTTGCTGTATGACTAAAGTGTATCAGAGACAATGACGAGTGCAAAAGATTGCACAGTAATAAAATGCAATGTTGCATGATAGACTGCATGAAGATGATTTAATAAACGATGCTGATGCATGCATATGCAATCAAGCACTGACATAAAAGTGGCCTGTAGTTTATTTTCTGTGCTGAGAAGACATACATGATTGTTGACCTTTTTGATGTTCAGCTTTTCACCCTACTCAGCAGTATGTGTTAAAAAGGAGAGATGCATTGGAAAAATCATACACAACCAGGGTGATTGCGGTAATAGTTCTGTGTCCAGGTCTAAAACCAATATGCAAGTTCAATATGCAATTGTCAGATTAAAGAACCCAACTGTATGTTTACCAGCAACTCCAGAATTTTAGCAAAGCAAAACAGTTTACCGATAGGTCAGTAATTATCAAAGTCTTAGATTTTGGCTTTGTTTCTGATTATTTTCTTCTTTACATATTTTTCAGCCTTATAATAGCTTGCTTGACTTTTATTGACACCTCATTAGTCCTAATTCTGACAGATATCATTAGCAGACTTCATGGGCAAATGCAAACATTTAAAGACTAAACATTGACAGCTCTCGTATGCCTGCAATGACATGACAGAACACACCTAACTAACCAGAAACACGCTAAGCCAATTGACCTAATAACTTTGATAACCGTTAACCTAATCCTAATGACCTTTAATTCTAAACCTAACACCAACTGTAACTTTTACCCTAAACCTAACCCTTAAGGCAGAAAATACCCTTTTTCTCATTTTGACCAGATATTTTCCGTGTTTTACAATCCTTTACAAGGATTTTTTGGAACTCACAAAAAGTAAACGTTTAAATCCTGTACACACACAAACATGTTTCTATTTCTAGTCTTGTGGCAACTTGAAGCCTAAACCTAACCCAAAAATCCATGTTCCCTATCCCCTAATCCTAAACTTAATTCTTACCCTAAACACACCCTTAACCTAACCCTAACCTCAGTAACGTAACCTTTATAACTAAATTTAACCTTGCTCTAACCCAAACTGTAACTGGTAATGCCTAAACCTAAAAGTAATCCACATTTTAACACAATGCCAAATTGTAGGTTTTATCCTAAACCTAACCCCTAAGCCGGCAATTACAAGTTTCTTTAGTGGGGATCTGCCCAAGAAATGTGTGGGGACCGATATTTTAGGTCTGACAATTTATGTGGGGACTTTGGGTCCCCTGAAGACCTGGATCACTCTCTCTTTCACATAATGCAGTATAATATGCTTCTAAAATTAACAACAGCGATAGAATCCAGGAAAACAGTAATTCCCTGTCAACTTTTGTTGCTGGAGGCTTTAAACTTCCATCGGTGCCTCCTCTCCCTCGTCCCAGTACCAGGGTTTGGCTGAGTTGATACTCCAAATGGATAGGTGGTCTTAGGACCTAGGGCAATGTGCCCCAGAGAAGAGGATTAAAAGGGATGAATGGGCGTTGTCCTGAACAAACAGAAGGAAGATCTAATTGCATCCTCTTTGTGTCGTCTCTCCTCATGTCCTTCTCAAAACCTATTGGGGGACAATGTAAAAGGGAAGGGACTTCTGGCATTCTCATCAAGGTTTTTAAAAAAAAATGGAGATGAGGTGAGAAAACACGTGAGGTATGCATTAGAGATCTTCCTATACACTTATGTGCTAGTGTTACAAGACCCACGGTATATGGATTGTCAACTGACACTGCATGGATTGTCAACTGACACTTCTAGTTGCACAACTTTAAAAGAGAACTCTATTTCCCCCTGAAGAGAAAACAAATATTTGAGAGAGCTTCACAGGGGTGGAACAGTGAAGAATGAGGAAATGTTGACTTCTCTGCTGCAACAGACTGTTTAAAGACTAGTGGTTAGGAATACATTCAGTCATGTTTGTTTGGTCAATAGACGGCCAGCTATGCACTCTGACACTTACTTAGAGCATCTGAGGTCCTGGAACGGAATTAAGGATAGGTTGGAAATACTGGACCTTCCTGTTCCAAATTACAGCCTTTCAACAACCACAGGTTTAAAGTTGCTGTTTAAATAAGAATAACATGAGAAATCTGAGTGTCATGTCTTATGGACATCAAACATTCTTCTTGTGCATGTGGTGTCACATTGACCTCAGCTCTACTGGCAGAACTGTTATTTTCGTTGTTGCTATAATTGTACTTCTCTAGACTACATTGCCTGGGCTACTGAGTCAGGTGGAGGAGGTTCACTCCGGAACCACTTCCTGAATCACAGAAACAAAGCATGGAGTGGTAATGCTCCACATGGGAGTGTTTGTGGAGAAACGGAACAAAAGATAAGAACAGTCTTACTCACTTATTTTATGGATATGAAGCAGAAGCCCTTAAAAATGTTATAAGCCTTGAGCCATTTCCAACTGAGATCTTGCTTGTCATTGAAAGTAAAAACTTTGGATAGTACAAAACACAGCGTCTTGAGTCTACGGGGTTTAAAAAAATAAAACAAATCTCTGTCATTCCTTTGTGAAAGTTAAAAGGTAATTGAGTAGTGGAGGTGAGTGAATGTGCAAACTGCCTTCTCCGCGAGCAATTCTTCCGTAAATATAGAAAACAAGAATAATTGAATCATGCTGGTTACGACTTGGATGCAATGCTTGCAAGATACACTGACGGTCAATCAGAGTCGAAGAAATCAGTCAGTGGCCTCGTTATCTTTTCTTTGGTAGGTAATTTGAGAAGCTCTAAAGAGACAAAGTGAGTATGACGGAACACCACGTTCTGAACTAGAGCACCGGGCACTGTTGTTTAATCCCCGTTGGACCTTCCTAATGAGGCTAGCAGGGAAAAAATAAGCAGGTTAATTAGCTAAATCTGCTCTGCAAATTAAGTGTCAGGCCTTCACCAGTGGTGGCTGGCACATATTCATCAATCCTGGAGGGGACGAGGAGAGACTAATCTGCATATCTCAGACAGGTTATTGATAACCGGGTGAGCCCACTTGGAATGACAGGCAAATGGGATATGGAACTGGAATTCTGAGGGTGGCACTGGGATGGCCTGCAGAGAGACAGACGATTCTGTGAAGTTCCAGATGGGAATACCAGGACCCCTGCTACACCCTACACAGCAATCCCTAATTCTATGTTGCTGATACACTGATACCAATTCACACACCCAGCGTTGTGATTGGAGGTCTTACCAGAGGCGTTTCTAGGATCACAATACATTCGGGGCTCAGTCAGAAAATTTCGAAGCACATGCTAGCGGCCTATACGCAAACAATATCATAATGTGCGATCAGAACTATAGATGATTTGATCAGGGGCTATTTTTTTATTATTATAACTTTTGGTCAATTTGAGATCCAGGGCTATTCATAAAAGATCCAATAAAATATTCAATAAAAACACCCAGGCCTAATGACGCCACTGGATCTTACATTTTAGAGACAGTAATAAGAGGCGAAGCAGCAGACATTTCATGGCGCTTATGATCCTTCTCACCAGCGGCTAAACTCCAGTCATGTCAAGCACCCAGGCCAGTCAAACACATGATTCTCTTATTTCCATTTATCGTTTTTTTTTGTTTTATGTCTGAAACAGTCTGAAACCTAGGCCTCTTTTAGAGTTAAACCCCTCAGTCATGGCGAATAAAAATATAAACGTATAAATATGAAAAACACACATTTAGAAAAGCAGTCATGTTGAAAAATAAAAAGGTCATTTATCAAATATTTGAATTGTCGTATAGGCACCAAAACATCTAGCTCAGGATTATTTTGCAAAGCATTCCACGAGGCAGACAAAAGTAGTTTTACCTATCTCTGGCTGAGCCCACGGTATCTCTAAGAATAGCCAGTCTTTAGAGTGCGTTTAATAACTGCTGATATTGCATTTCGTATCTGAGGTAAGATAGTTTGGACGTTTTAGCATTACAGCTTTATAAACAAATGTCACCCAACGTCTGGCCCTTCTGAAAGACAGTCCCAGTCAACTAAAATCTATAAAAGACAATGAGAATGAAAGTTTACACCAGTAATCAAACGCAAAGCTCCATAATAGACTGTCCAGGGACTTCAGTACTGGTTTCTGACTGGTTACTGACGCCAAGGCATGCATATACAGCACTTTTTGGAAGCCATGTCCAATCTCCAAGGACATTAAAAAAATTACAACAGATTCAGTGAGTATTTTGACCACAGTGTGGAAATGTAATGACAATTACAGAAGGATAAAGTTTTTAAGTGCACTGGCCTTTAAAAAAGACAATATACGGACGTCAAAATCATCGTCAGTGATTGGTCTCAATCGCCAGGCCAGAATGTTTTGAGCAATCACAACAGAGGGGTTAATACAGCACGCACAGTGTTCAGGACAAGCAGGGTTTACATCCACACAGAGATGAGATGTGCATAAGATGCAGAATGGCCTGTGGAAAATTTTCCTCTCACAGCAAAAAACAAAAAGCCCGGCCCAAACATGTCACTGTGCTATCTTCAGAGCCACCGGCAGTGCCACAGCAATCACGGGATCCAGTTTGATCTAACAACGGCAGCGAATCGCTAGTCACATGTGAGCTAGTGTTTCCATGGAGATGCACCAGCTGAACGGTAATCCGTCCTTGTTTAATGCGCTGCAGAAAAAAGGGGGAGGTGTGTGTGAGATCTCTCCACTGTATCTAAAGCTGCAAAACACACACTCTCCCCCCTCCCCCCACAACTGATAGCAAATTTGCAATCATGCATATCAACACAGAGCCACTAGGAGATTATTAATTTATGTTGATTTATTAATTAAAATGTGTTCATGAGTAGGGTTACACTTAATGTTATTTCACTGACCGACAATCAGTTATGAAAAAAAATGTAATATCAGCTATGGGGAAACTGCAGCATTTTCTTCCCTTTAGAAGAGGAGATAAACATGATTAATAAATGCGAGGAATTTTTTATCGTGCCTCATTAAATTAATTTTTGGATTTCTATACAATCTTCTAACAAAAAACATTTGTGTTTCTTTACCTCATGAAATCCAGAGCTTCGACAGACTAGCATCATTCAAATGGTAGAGAGAAACCTGATTGGCTGAGAAACAGAGTGGGCGGTTAAAAGGAGCCAATGCCGAGCTCATTTTCTTTCCCAACCCGTTTAACTTATGAATA
Source organism: Esox masquinongy (assembly GCA_016801175.1). Lineage (NCBI taxonomy): Eukaryota > Metazoa > Chordata > Actinopteri > Esociformes > Esocidae > Esox > Esox masquinongy. The sequence continues at coordinate 60,519 of JACXGI010000297.1, forward strand.
TTCAGTCAATCTTCCCGCTTGCTAGTCAGAAAGAAATTCCACTTTGCAATTTGACCCTGCAAGGCACATGCTCTCAAAAGCCATTATCCACAGTTATTAACTACCCTGAAGAGTTATCTTGCTAACACTTGGTTCAGGTATGTGAACAGAACACAATGGATGAGGTGAATATGCAAATAAGAACATAAAGTACAGACCTGACAAGATGATGGCCTGTTTTTACAAAATGCATTTCTATCATTTGTGCCATTCCACATTCCTGAACAGACCCTAGTGCCTTGTGAAATACACACAATCTGTAAATCATCCTACTTCCCTCCCAACTTGTCTTTCATCTTTGGAACGTGCCCTACTTTGTCTGCAGATTTGTAGCATGAAAGACAATAAAAATGTATGATTCAAATTGTTGGTGCTACTAGCCAGTTAATAGTAGCGATTTCTAACCAAGCACTCAAACAATGATCTCTTTAAGGGGGTGAAAAACGAAACAAAAACAGGAGTCAATAAAGCAACAGTTAGATCTCACTATGCATACTGATGTTACTGAAAAACTTAAGTAGCTTATAGCTACACAGATGTGTTTACAAGTGCAATGTTCAAATGGAAATAAATGTACTTCCGCTGTAATAAAATATTTAAAGTATCCTCATGACAGGAAAGCCTTGACAGTGCCCTCCACTAATATTGGCATCGTTGGTAAATATGAGCTAAATGGGCTGTGATTGTTTTTGCTTGTCTTGCTGTTGGCCTTTCTTATAGAAATATTCACGAAAATCTTTAATTGAATTAATATGATTAAAAAAAAAAAGAAATGTGAGGAATTAACACACATGTACCACAATTATCGTAACAGTAAAAATTCTTATGAATTAAATTTAACTGAAGTATATTCCCATTCATGTTTTACATTAAGTTCACCTGAGTACTAAGAAGCACAAGTGGTAAGCCATGATGTTCTGTTTCACTGGGTATAAATATGAGGTGACACACAAGCTAAATTCCTATAGTCATTCATCACTGTGGGAAAGACCTGAGAATACAGTCATGATGTGTGACATCAGGTTCTTGAGCCTCACAAATCAGGAAATGGCTATAAAAAGAGCTCAACGATTTAAATTTGTCCATTTCCACTATCAGGGCAATAATTAAGAGGTTTAAAGCAACTGGAAATGTTAAGAATCAGCCTGGAGGATGTCTTTCTATGGATCAAGTGGCCAAAGAATCTCCAAGGATCACAGTTGGAGAACTGCAGACGTTAGTTGGGTCTTAGGGTCAGAAAGTGTCAAAACCTACGATCAGACGCCATCTACGTAACCACATGTTGTTTGGGAGGTTTGTAGTAAAAAGCCTTTGCTGTCATCAAACTCAAGCCCCTACAGTTTGCTAAATGTTACTGGAACTTTCAGTGGGACCAGGTTCTATGGTCAGATGAGACCAAAAGAGAGCTTTTTGGAAACAAGACGTGGGTTTGGCATAGACAGAAAGATAGCCATGCAGAAAAGTACCGCATCCCCACTGAAGTATGGTGGTGGATCATTGATGTTGTGAGGCTGTTTTTGTTCTAAAGGCCCTGGAGAACTTGTTAGGATACATGGTATCATGGAACCCATCAAAGACCAGCAGATATTAAATCCAAACCTGACTGCCTCTGCCAGAAAGCTTAAACTGGACAATGACCCACACACCTCAAAATCAACAAAAATGTTTCACCATGGCCATCCCAGTCACCTGACCTAAACCCCATAGAAAAACTGTGGGATGAGCTGAAGAGGACAGTCCACAAGGGTGAACGTCAGAACCTGAAGTACCTGGAGAGATTCTGTATGGAAGAATGGTCTCAGATACATGTAACAACTAGGGATGGCAAGGTAAGAGAACACTCAGAGCTGTCATCTTAGCACACATTTGAGAATTTTTTTAAGAATACATTTCTTTTAATTGTTTTAAAAGGTTAGACTTCTGAATATTTTGAATGAAAGATCAACAATATATTTTTTTTCACTTCCAGTTTTGCCCATATTTACCAAAGGTGCCAACTGCAGAGGGCACTGTATAAGGGATTAACTTTGATACTTAATTATAAATACAGTTGTGCTCCAAAAACACAAATGTTTATTTATCCAAACTCAATTTGAATGCTTAAGTCAGGATTAACACAGTAATGAGGACCTCCAGAGCCAAGCAGAAGAGACCATATACACCATGTTTACATTAAAGTCAACTGTAAAGTGAATACAAGAAAGATTCGGATTATGTTTGGGTAGGTTCAGCTGTTGTAACATTTCATAACACAGGATGTTATTTTTCCACCATTAGACACTTCATTTCACACAGTCGTAACACACAGCAGGATCCCGTTAACTCGTACAAAAAAAACAAAAAAAAAAAACAGCGAATGTTACGGAATACAAATGTAAAACTGCAAGAGATTTAGTGTCCTTGAGTCATTTCTACTCAAACCAGTGTCTGTATCCCAAAAGCTACCAAGTACAGATCTAGAATCGGGTCCCGCTGTCCATACATTTTGTTATGGTCATCTAAAAGGCAAAACAATATCGTAAATCAGCACTCCTACTCTCAATGGGGCCAAGAGCTAGGCACTGTGCCAATGAGACACTGCAGAATGTAACAAAGTTGGTTCTCAACACCAGTCCTTTAAGTCATCCTTTGTGCTGGCCCATTAAAACTCCAGTTCAATCTGGTTTCAATGTATCAGTTTATCATTCAACTTGAATACAAGGTAAAACCGGGCAACTGTCTGAAACATGATACCAAATGTAGATGACAAAGTACACAGGCCAATTGGACATAACATCCGTCAAGGAGTGAAAAACTCAGTAGAAACTGTATAGACAGCGATCTTCCAGGACAAGGGTTGAGAAGCACTGTGTCGATGAGGAACATGAAATTGATGAAACCGAAGGTTTGGAATGCACAATTCAGAGATGCTTCCCTTTACTTCTGCATTGATAAACTGAAAGAGAGAAAAAAAATAAAAATAAAGTGTTAATGAAACAGTAGACCTAGTACATCTTAACAGACAAGGCAGCACACGATGATTCAGAAGACCACATTCCTGAGAAAAGGTGCTAAAATCACAATGTTTCTCATCTCCATGTGTTTTGACTCCCCATCATGTCATGCCTCGTTGCAGCAGCTCCCAGTGGGCGGGTGGGATAGTCAATCGGGACACATGTTCTCCTCAGCACATCAAGCAAAGACGTTTTGCTTCTTGTCACGTCACACGCTCAACCGGGAGGTTCCCTCCGAAAGCAATGCGCTCGGAGGAAAACTCATTCCCCAGCCAACACCACAAGGAGTCAGGAGCACAACAAGGTAAGGCGACCCCGTGAAACACCTCACCACCCACCCTGGACGGTGATGAGCCCCAGGCACTATCGCTCCGCTATGATCAAGATTCAGACTCCTGATCACAGCGACACAGCTGTACCGTTTATCAAAGGGCCATTCTTTCTTGTGCATGTCATCTATTCAAATCTCTTTACCATTTGGTAAGAAATGTAATTACCCAACCCACGCACCCTATGTTCAAGCTTCGCCATTGTCCTCCTCGCCCCCAGGGCCCGCCTCCTTGATATCAGGGGCCCGGTCTGCTCCTGACACAGATGTCCCTGGAATGACGACCATCTCAGGGATCTTCAACACTTGTTCCTTCTCAAACTCTGGAACAATGTTCTCAGGGGTCGTTAATTGTTCCTCAATCTCTGGAAGAGTCCCTGGAACAGCCATGCTGACAATTTCTGTGCTCTTGAATTCTTGTTTTGCCCCAAACTCTGGAACAGTCATCTCAAGGGTTGTCAATTCTCTATCAATCTCTGGCAAATCTGTGGGGACCATCTGAGGGCTCGACCAGCTTACATCTCCCAACCTGTTTAGACTGTTGGGGTATTTAAAGCAGGCCTTAAAGGTAATCTCTACTGCTGGCTCACCTTCTCTGTTGGTTGTGCTTATCTTAACATACTTGTTTATAACATTTCCATTTCCAATATTACCCTTTTATATTTTTCATGCACTGAGATTATATGCTAATAATAGTTAAACCAGAATTTTTTTTTTTTGTGTTAAAAAACATGGATAGTCAGCATTAGCCTCTTATTGGACTAAGACCAAGAAGTCCCATCCAGTTTCACATGTTTATTTGGGTGCCTAATGAACAGGATCAAGGTAAACAGGAACAATTTGGGGGGAAACAAAAGGAAACGTACTTGCTGAAGTTGTGGCTGGTGTCCTGGAGGTTCAGGACCAGGTTGTCTGCACTCAGGTAAACCTTGTTCTGTGATGTCGCCACCTGAAGGATGAGGAGTAGTCAGCTGACAAACTATGGGAGCGCCTACATCAAATCGCAGCTCAAAGTTTTGCTGAGGGCTCTATCCCAAGGGATGGAATAGGCCGTAGCCATGCATTACTAACCAATAGCTTTGAAGTCCTATTTATTGAATTAACATGGCATCTATGAGACAGAAACTTTAAGGTACAATCATGTACCACACGTATTTGATTGAGAATGTAAATAAGCACACTAATTCAGAAACCTTCTCCCCTCAGGCTCAACTGGTGCCATTTTTGCCCATCGTTTAACAGAGCCTGCATTAGATCTGCGTGACATGTCATTCATGGGTCTGCATAGTCCATCTGTGCAACACGCGTCACTTGAGCAGACAGGCATGCGTTGTCTGTCCGTCTGTGTAATGCGCATCGCGGAAATGTCAGAACAGCCCTGCTTTTTTAAATCATAACTTTGTCTTTGGCCCTTGCAACGTTTAGCCTGATTTTGTGGGAGAAACATTTGAAGATACTCATGTACGCTGACTTGATAGGCTGACAGGTTTGTCTAGAGCCCCTCCCTTTACCCAGATCACCTGTCTTTTATGAGAAAGTCATCCTCATGATACCCCATAATTGGCCAAATGTACCATTTCATTCAGACAAATTCCATTTTCAAAGAGCTCTAACACAAAAAGGGCATATCATTTTCACAACTTCAACCTTGTGGAAAGACTTTAATACAAACAACCAGAGAAACCTCAGGACACTTAAGTGTTCCCTTTTAACGAATGACCCGTCTGTTTAGAAACAAGTGACACCCTTGCCACCTATATATCCCGGATGCCCTTCAGCTTAAACGCTACATCAATAGGGCATTATCCCAGACAGATGTCCAGGAGACAGTAAATCCCACTGTTAATCTTGTTCAAACGCAAATGCTTAGGGCAATAAAAAGTGATTGTGCGCCATCTAGTGGGGTAAGGAAAACCACTGCTACGGCCATGTTTTACTAACCTTCCTTGCTTGAAGGAATCCCAACTGACAAATTACAAGGCATAATAATGTCTCCACTAAATGTACCTGGTCTGATTAGGGAAGGGCAGAATGGAGTATACATTGCTACAGTATTGAACCTATGACTAACTAGATTTCCTTACCGTCTTCGCAATGTTCTGAGCAGCTCTGATCTTTCGGAGTTTCAGGTAGCCAGGGTTCTTTGTCACTGCTCGGCCCAACTGTCGTTACACAAACAAGAAAAGGCAAAACGGTTAATGTTGACAATCTTGGTTCCAGTATATAACTCAGGTTATAGCCTCTAGGAAGTCCCCGGCAGTGACAGACTTTTGAGAGCAAGTATCAGGATATTGATGCAGCGTCTACAAAAACTCCCCGTTAGTGCGGGAATCTAGGATTTATAATAAACACAAACTGCCCATTTTTTAAAAGTAGGTAGATCAAATTGAAATCTGATGGATTAAGGTGAGAAGTGAAATGGGAAGCACTTTGCGCCAACTGCTAAATAGTGGACAATGCAATAGTTATATGCATAACTCCAGTTCAATGAAGCATCAATGCAATAAATGGGACTTTAAAGTAACAGACTGGCAGGCATTCCTCCACAGACCGGTAGTGGTCCGCAGACCGGGGTTTGAGAAACAGCCCCAGCCTCCACCCTTCTATAAAGCAGCTAAGACCATAGTCACATCATTAAGGTGATAGTGAAGTTAGATGTTACTGGTGAAAACTACGATGTTCAGCATTGCCTAAGCATGAGAAAGTCAACGATGAAATATAAAGAACCCCGAGTGATTTGGGACCAGCTGTTCCTTACAAACATGCCTGCCAAAGCTGTCCCCGCAAATACTGTAACACTGCCTCACACTTGGTGTTAGCCCAAAAAATAACATCAGACCTCTAAGGCAGAATCAATATGGTAAAGGCTCTTCTACTACACTTAACGACGCCTTTCAAATATAGAAACTTGCGAGGGTCAGGAAGTGATTTTAAGTCGGGGTATAGCAGCGGGTATGTTTGACTGCTGCATTCCTACCCAGAGCTCACCATTTTAGCAGCTTCAGCCTCTCCTTCAGCCTGGATGATCTTCTGCCGCTGGTCCTGCAGCGCTTTTTCCACATAGAAGAAGGCCCTCTGCGCCTCCTGCTGGGCTGAGATGCAGGAAGAGATGGTGACATTACCAACACAGGTTTCGGCAGGGTTTCAGCTGAAACGTTCATTGGGATTGTTTTTTTGGATCGTGCTTGGCGGCATCAGGCCCGAAACACCGTGGAGTCACTGAAGTAACCGTGAATTCTGCACTGCATCCCAGAACTCTAAAAGGAGTGTGTCAGGCCATCTGTCTGAGATGAAGCACACATGGGTAACGCAGCAACACTGACCCAAAACACAAACTAGCCGGTCAGAACGGCCAAAAGCAATGATAAAAAGTACTTTTGGTAAGGCCTAATCAATCATCTGGAAAGTGCAGTTCATACACAATAACTAACAAATGTCACAGATTTAAAACAGCTGTGTATGGATGAGTGTGCCAGATTAGCTCTACAGCAACATGATACCATCAACAACTACAGGAGGGGTTTGGATGCAGTCAATGCAGGTAAAAAAGTCACTTTTTCACCAAAAGGCATTTGGGATTGCATTACTTTTTTATTAATTAAATATAACAGTATTGTTGTCTGTTCAAATAGGTTCCCTTCATTTTGTATATTGTTTTGGTTGAAGATCAGAGAACACACTGTCAAAACGTGCAAAAAATCTGAAAAAAATCAGAAAGGGGACAAACACTTTGTCACGGCACTAACATGATATCACTGTCGGACTGACCGACCACCCCTTGTTAAAAAGCATAGTGGTTAGAGACGCAGACCTGCAACCAATAGGGCCCGCGTTGAATGTTGTCACAGTCAAAGCAAATTATGCATTAGGATTTGTTCCAGATAGATAAAAACTTTGCTGGCTACAACCTTCAGTAGCTGCGTTATAGCAAGCCTAAAACAAAACTTCACGGTTATATTGCGACTATTTCTGGTGGATTTTCAAAGTACGCATCCGTGCATGATTTTTGGGGTAAGGCTAGATAAAACTAGGTATATAGGCTTGATAAAAAACACTTGGCCAATAAAAGAGTAGGGGTTTCCACGATTCCCATCTTCTCACTTGACGAAAAAGTCAGTTATCACCTATATTGATAGTTATTGTATCAATGTCATTCACAAATGAAAGAAAAACAAACGTTTTTGTGCCATGAAATAGCTTTGGCTGTGATAAGTTCATATGCAGTCTCGCTAGCAACTGCTCAAATCTTATGACTGTTCCAAGTAGTAAGTTAATAGACACTAGTAAGCATATTTCTGGGTAATAAGTGTGGCAAAAGCCACACATTTCATAGATGCTATTTGTGGTGGAGGTAAACTTAATAAGAAACGTTAGTCAGTTTAACACAATGCTTAATGGTGTCTAGCGAAATATTCAAACTTGGCATGATGTTAATGCGTGACAAAATTACCTAATGTCAAGATGCTATACCAACACTGGGCAAACGTATAGCACCGTGGTGTAGTGGTTAAAGACACAGCCCACTCACGTGGGAGACCCAACATTTGAGGGCAACAACATTTATCACTTAATTGCGGGCCGGCTGAACTAGGCTTGCCTGGTTCCTTTTGTGGTTCTTTGTTTTTTGTTGTTTAGGTTTACAACAAAATTGCTTCCCCCCAAAAAAATAAATCTCATCTTTTAAAAATTCCCCAGTCCATTCAAATATTCTAAACAGACAGGAACGTGTTCAATTCCTGAACGTATATTTAGCATTTCAAACCCGACTGAAGCAACATTGTGCCTATACAGTGCATCGATTCTGACCAGGGCCCGTAGGTGTCTGGTCAAAAGCAGTGCACTGCATTTGGAAATACCAGTGTGCTTCCTCACCAACTTGCTTGGCCTCCACAGCGGCTGTGTACTCCTTGCTGAAGCTCAGCTCGGTGATGGCCACATCATCCAGGATGATGTTGAAATCCTTGGCCCGTTCAAATAGCTCCCGCCGAATCATGAGGGACACCTGAAGACAGAAGAAACATTTCAGTCTTTGCCTTTTTTTTTTTTTATTTATTTATTTTTTATTAATGTAGTCAAGGTGAAGCTACATTTGTTAAAGATATCCTGAGGCAAATGTTTTAACTTTAAATGTTGAGAATCCATATCCCATAAATAAATAGAGTAAACACACTTAAATGTTAAAAGTATTTAGATGTTACAGCTGTGAACATAGAGTAGGGTCTCAAATAGTTGTTCTGATGGTAATGTCATCGTACACCCCATGCATGGTCATGACTAACTTTAACCCCTTCTAGATGTGCCTTTTCTGATGAAAGAATCAGCTGTTAAATGAGGTTCAAAGGAGACTAGAGTGCTATTTGAAACTTACATCAGTAAACTGGAGGTGTAAGTGGTGCACATTATGAATAATGCAGTTAAGTTCTTTAGACTCAAAAAATACATTTAACAAAGACGTATATCATTAAAATACTGTTTCAGTGGATCAATCACAAGCACAGAGTGTGAAAATAAGGCCACAAAAACCTGTCAACTTGCCCTGCAATGCAATAAAGTGCCAAAGAGCATATCTTTACTGCAAAAGTAACCATCAAGCTCTACCAGACCTTTACGAAACAACTTTAGGCCCCCAATCATTAAGAGACATCCCGCTAGCATCCCCGCAAGCATCCCCGCTAGCATCCCCCTGTATACCTGAGCTCTCTGCGTGATGAGCTGTGAGGCGTTGAACTTGGCCACCACGCTCTTCAGCACCTCATTGACGATGGATGGCAGCACCCTTTCATCGTAGTCTTTGCCCAGCTGCTGGTACATGGCAGGCAGGTTGGAGGCCACAGGACGAGACAGCACACGCAGGGCAATGTTCACCATCTGCAGGTCTGTACCAGGACCAAGACAACACCAGTCAATGAACAAATGGATCCCAGAGCAGATGAATGGAAAAATCTGTTCCGCCCTTCAGCAATTAACCCTAATTGCTCACGGGATGCCATAAAGGCTGAACGCATGTTACATGTATTGCCATTTTGATAAATATTTTTAAAAAATAAATAAAAGCTCATCTGGGAGGGGTTTTAGGAAGGGTGAGAGATGCACATATGTGAAATAGTTCTAATATAGTCATATCAATGAGAGAACACATCAAAAATATGAAATCACCTTTGCTTCCTGTTAAGGAGGATATCTTCCTTGGTCTCGCCCGTATGTCATAGATGATTGGGTACTGGAACCATGGTATCCTATCAATGGGAGCGTGGAGTTAAGATATAGTGGTCAATAACATTGGGCCAGCAAACCAAAGGTTGCTCACTAATCCCTGAGCTGACAGAAAATCTGTTCCAGCGCCCTTGAGCAAGGCACTTACTAATTGCTCCCATAAATAGCTCCGGATAAGAGTGTCTACTAATTGGCAAAAATAATGACAAAAAACATAACATAGCCTTGCTTAAAGAGTCCAAAGACATAATTTCCCCCCTGTTAGTAAACAACAGAAAGCATTAAAATGTTCAGCATAGACAACTCAGGTAGTCCAACCCTATTGAGCCAAATAAACAAAAGGTTAAAAAGTCAGCAACAAGGATGAACACCTACCTAAAGTGGAGGCCCTCGGCGAGCACCGTGTCCATCTGCATCCCACCAATCCTGTTGAAGATGATGGCCCTCTGTCCACCTTCCACTAACAAAAAGGGAACAACACATACAAACCTGTTACAGCACAGTCTAGAGCAGGAATCTGTCAGAAATGAGAGCTACTTTAAGAAAAGCTACTCGCTTATTTGTGCTCTCAAATGGGAACATTCTTCTGTTTACAAATGACCAACAACAAAAATGCTCTTACAAATTAGTAGTGTATAAGTGATGACATAACCCTTTGATTGTTATGTAACAGAAAACAATGTAGTATTAATGTTTGATTTTTTTCATTGGGGAAGAACATCATTTCCATCCACCAAGTGCTGAATGATTAATAAACTGCTTTGATACAATATAAAATACTCTAAGTTAACACGTAATCCAAAGAGCCAAACTGCATTCCATAGCTAATAGCTTTAAGACGTATTTTTCCTTGATTGGTGTGTCAATTTCCTGCTGGGTTACTACCAGCTCTGCTTTGGGATGGGGTTGGTAGATTGCATATCAGCTCATCGCCCTCTACTGACCCCTAGTAATATTTCCACCCCCCTTC
>JACXGI010000297.1:79752-92362 GCA_016801175.1 Esox masquinongy
TATATATATATATATATATATATATATATGTGCCTTTTGATGGGCATACGGAATGTTCCTTTAATGCTGTATCATGGTCTGACCTCAGAGGCGTAGAGGTTTGACAGCAACCCATATGTCCCGACCCCCTCTCCCCTTCTTCCCTCCCTCCTTCCAGTGTTGCCATCCTGCAGTGGAGACAGAGCACTCTGTTCTCCAGCTCAGCAGGAGAGCCACAGAGCTTGAGCGAAGCCAAGCGGGAACACGTCAGAATACGGCGACATTCAATTAAAGCGAACACCAACACTGCCTTGTCCTCCGCCCGAATGAGGCCGTGATATTGTTGGACACTCCTGCAATATCTTGCGTCACTCTGCTGTTGTTTGATCATGTCAAATCTCACAGGTGCAGAGCTTTTAAAGTGCGTGAGATGCTTCCATTCAATTCTGCTGTCGTTGTATTTTATGCCTAAGAACACAGCTTGTCAGTGTGAGAAAATGGCACCCAAAATATATGGTTGAAGAGGCAATCTATGATTTAGATGTCTGTTTTGGACTATCACATTATTTTAAATTCCAAGAGAAATCTGAAATAACAAGCACCTTTGATGTAGCAACATTTGACATTTCTTCTGCTCATGCTCCATCAAGTTGAATGGACAGCAATCTTCAAGTCATTCCACAAATGTTTGATTAGATTTAGGTTAGGGTTCTAAGTACATTTGTTTTTTGTTCCTTTGCCACTCCACTGTAGCTTTGGTGAGCTTCTTGAAATGTTAATATCTATTCCAGCTACACCTTTCTTGCAGTAGCCATCAGGGCTTTTCTGTACATTGCTCCAGTCCCTGACTATGAGAAACATCCCCACAGCATGATGTTGCCACCATTGTTTGACAACTGATTTTATCTGGGTGATATCTGGTCGATGTTGGGTTTGCACCAAAGTAACACTTTTGCATTCAGGTCAAAAAGTTATATTTTTGCTGAGCTTGTTCCAGTGGTAACATTCACGGCTCTATGCAGATATGCAGCTAATTCCTGGAGAGCAGGATTCAATACATCCTTTACCTCTATTCTTTACCACAAGAACAGATCCATTTTGTTTCGTCAGACCACAAAACGGTTTTCCACATATGGGTATCTAAAGCAAATTGCTAAGAAAAAAAAATATGTAGAGATACAACATCATCCACTTCCTCATTTTACACAATAACAAATGTGACAGCCTGGTCCCAGCTGTTTGTGCTGTCAACTGTTATGCCCTTTGCGATTAGAGTTGAGTGTTAACGAAATACGAGAAGGAGCTCTTTAACCCGTTTCGTGATTTGAGGCTGCATAATCTGCGTTTCACTAATCCCATTACTCTGATGTGGCATGTGGGGGAAAGCAGTGGGCACCTGTAGAGGAAAAGCAGATATGCCTGAGATGAGCTGACTAATTAGGGCTAATGTAGCTGTCAAATCTCTGGCTAATCAATCACATTAACAGCCCTGCCGAAGCATATGGCAGCCAGGGTTCTTCCAAAATTGATCCTACAAAGTTCTTCCACAATTATTTCTATTTCATAAATAAAACCACTTCTTCTGAACAAGTTGTACAGTCAATCATACAAAGCTATTGATGTTGTCCAGTCCTGGTACATGAAAGAAAGGTCAACCCCGAACTTCCCACGAAGCCCCTCGGTTACACACACCAAAAACAGATTGCTAACATTGATAACAAGGGCCATTTCTCAGCAACAGCATCTGGATATGACATTAACTCTCCGTTTACCGGCAACAGAAATATCAGACTTCAATAATTTAATGATTATCCTAATGCCAAACTGAAATGTGTCTTTAATCTAGAGGTCTCTCTTCCAGTAGGCAGAGGGCAGGCGGGCTATACAGGTCAGTCACCACTAAACGTCCTGCCATCCAAACAATTTATTTTCAAGTGCTGTGACCCAAAGCAACCGTCTGTCTCATAGAGACTAGTAAAGTTATGCTCAGCACTTCAAGCTACCTCCAACAGGATAACTATCAGACGAAAACAACTGTTTTATCCTGCTAAATGCATGCATCAGCAGAACATTTGGGAATATTATATAACTGCTAATTTCCAATTATGTCAAATGCTCACTACCAATAATATTTAGAGTAATTATTTGTCAATTCTACATACAGCTCCGGAAAAAAATTAAGAGACCAATGCACCTTTTTCTTTCCTTTCCAAAAAAGCTGAAAAGGAAAGTTTTGAGTGAGGAACAGAAGGGTTCAATTTGCAGTGGTCTCTAAATTTTAACCTTTCTGTTCCTCACTCAAAACCATTCTTTTTCGACTTTTTTAGAAAGGAAAGAAAAAGGTGCAGTGGTCTCTTCATTTTTTCCGGAGCTGTATATTCTGTTAATTCATCCCACATGTTATCTATCACTAGCAGCACCATTATACCAAGATAAGTACAATTCTAAGTATGTGTTAAGAGTATTTGTGCCGTTAAATGTGATTCTGAGTTCAGTCCACTACCTGGTAGGCTTTGATTAAAATAGTTGTCAGTAAAGGTCTGTTAATGTCATACATAGAAAATGTGATGAAATTGCCCACGCAAATTTCTTTCAAGATGTCAGTGTTTGTAGGTTAGCAGAACTGTATGGAAACCGCAAAATATTGTCCGGTGTCTGGGACACACACTGAGCTTAGTCTTGGTGACCATTGACCCATGAGCCCAACATGTAACACCCACTAGTGTGCAAACAAAATAATGTAACACAGATGTAACAGAAAATGACACACAAAGAGGCTGAAATGCCTCTGACAATACTGCTGTGTACATCAGCATTGAATGAGTAACTCTGCTTTAATCAGGATCACCAAGAGCAAGTTAAGACATGCAGGAAGTGGGACCATATTTTCTTAAAGATTAACTGAAAATGTAATCATCCACAGAGGCCAAATATAAGTGGACAAAAACAGATAAGTTTACTAAGGGGTTTTCAACATATATGGTGTCATTTTAATGTTAATGGGGGGGGGGAGCTAAGCCCTCTCACATATGGTTGAAATGAGGCTTTTGGTTAAAATTAGATTTTTAGATACAACAGGCAATATTTTTGCCGGCCGCTCTAACCTATAATCCCCCGCCCACGCCACACGAAGGGCTACAGCTGTGGGCCCCTTGGTGGTTCCCTTCAAACCACTGGGGATCTGGGGTTTTGGGGATGCGCGTTTAGAAAACCCTCAGCTACACCCACACATTCTGCAAAATAGACACAGTATTTAAAGTTATGCTTAAGAAGTCCAACTTAATAAAAGCCACATCACTAATTTCACTAGGATGCCTGATATTCTCTTGCCACTGCGCAGAGGATCTTGTACAGTAAATGCAGTGAAAACCCCAGGTGACAGAATAAATAGGGAGAGTTAATTTCTCAGTTCAATGGATTTAATCAGACTATTCTTGTCTGAGCAAATTGGAGCATGATTGCTCGTCTGCCCTCAAATGCTGGATGTTTTTGCTAAGTTAGATATTAGCTGCTTCTAACAAGGATCATTCTCAAAATGTTTGTGCGTCAGGGAATAGAAAAGCATGGCTTCTTTCCTCTGGGGAAAGCTTGGGGAAATAAAATGATTGACCATTGCCTTTTTATTAATGCACATTTTTCAATATAATTTCTCTGTGATTTTTACCACTCTAACACGTAATTGTTTTTAGGCAGTCATAACATGGCCCATCAAGTGTTCTTTTTCAGAGAATTGGGGCCATGAGATACAATTATGGGATAAAAATAATAAACATATAGAACACACAAAAATATGTAAAATTATGTCATCCAAATACAGTAAAATTTAAATATGAATTGGAGGGATTAAAATACTGTAAGTTAGAATTTAATTGGAAAGTTTATGAAAACATTAAAGAAGATGTGTATAGAAGACATGCATTGCTTTCAATTGCGATTTTGCCACAGCCCCTTTTAATATTTCTGGCACAGTTTTTGGGAAACAGAAGATACACGTGTTTCTGAGAGTCATATGTTTAAGTTTTAAGAATAGCTAGTAACTCTAAATCTTTGAACACTTTAATCCGGTTTGTAGGTGTAAAACAGAAAGCCAACTGCTAACTAAGCGTTATCACAATCAGTGGGACTTTCTCATGTGGGATTTGCTGTAGAGAACAGAAAGGCATTCCTCCTTGGACCTGCACCAATCCATGGGCATGGGTTTGAGAAAGGCTTCTCTAGAACAAACTGTCTTTGGGGTTGGTCAAGTTAAATGAAGAGTGATTTAAGGATGAAGAGATTAAACTACACCTCTTGCAAAGATTACACCATCCTCCTACAGAGTCCTGTAGAGTTCATAGTACAGAAAAAATACAAAAATATCTTGGGTAAATAAATCAGTGATTTATTAATAACATTTAACTAAAACCTTTACATTTAACCCATCTTAATATGTTGCTCAATGTATATCTAGCTTAAATGAGGAAAACCAAAATATTGAAAATTGAATTATTTAACTAACTGAAAGTTTGGTTTCAATTTCTTTGCACTTACTATCTTGACAACTGTTTTTTATTTTATTTTAGGAATGTGTCATTTAACATGCACTGAGATTTTTGGCCAAGTCACGCTGTCATGCAAAACCAGGTCCCCTTCAATGCTGTACTATGCCAATTTACGTCATGTCTGTATGTGAGGATCTGCCCCAGACCTAGCCCAAAATGTGAGGTTTACATCTTATTGAATTCTGCTGTAGAAACACCATCATAGTCTTAAGAATCTTACAGAAAGAAAACAACACCAAAAGTTTTTTGAAAAACAAAAAAGCAAAAAGCACACAAATAGTGTAAGTTATTCAGTGCTCCCAGTCCCTGGCAAGGGCTGCACACTGGAATAAGTGGTGCTACAACTTATAACACACCATGTAGTTTCCAAATGTCTCCTATATAATGGTGACAACACTGTTTCCACTTTTGGTGATTGAAAGAACTGTGTTTTCAAAAGTTGTTGAAAATTGATGACAAGGACAGACATATTGCTGGTTACCCTTAAACATATTAATGTTACTGCACAGTACCAAAGATGGATTTTCTTTTCCGGCGCTAAAACCAATTGTGAGCACTCGTAGGGTAATTGTTGTGATAATGAAATATCATAAAATATGCAGGTTTTTGCCGAGTCTTATCAAAAGAGCATCTCGGGCTAACGGGATCTCTCACGTGGATTCAGTCTGTATTCTCGTTCATTACGGGATGGCACGTGAGCCTACGAGTTGGCTAGAGCGGTCCCTCTGGTTGAGTTAAGGAGATGGGACAAGGGAAGCTACATTCATTCTACCCTCGAGAGAAGATAGCCTCGGGAGCGCAATACAAATACTGTAATTGTGAAAATATTGAAAACATGACCCGTGCGTCTCTCAGAGAGAATACGTTAGTTTGTAATAAAATGTGCTGTATTTGAGAAACACGAGTGTTGAGTAGTGGCCCAACACCGAGTGTTGACTAGTGGTCCGGGACCTCTCGTCACCGATGGGGTAGCAGCTGGATGCGAAAACGAGCGTCAACTCCTTGTTCAGTACCAACGCAAGGGACAGCTCCTTGTCTGTCGAAGCCTGCTGAAATTGTATTTTCGACTTCAACAATCTGCTTCCAATTTGCCTGAATATGTACCAGGTGCAGGTAAGCACCAGATTTTAAAGCATTTCACCAAAATACAGTTTTTCACGGCATAATGTGACACGTGTAGGCTAGGCTACATAACCTAGAATACTAAAAGCGATTACAGCCTGGAGATTTTGGGACATTTTGAATTCATTTTCGTTAATAAACATGCATTGTGTGGACATTAATTAATTTAGTGTTTTTGAAAAAGTAACATTAAAAACCGCTCAGTGCCTAAATAACCTTTACTTTAAGAGAAATACCAAGTTGCCTTTTGGTGAATTAAACGGACAGGTTTTAATGGCCCTTTTTTGATTGAGAGAAAGGCATGATCTGGTTTCTAGTGGATCACTTCTGGTTTCTAGTGGACGCCTTAGGTAAAATATCGTTCATTCCACGTGTCTGCTAAAAAACACATGCTAATTCCTACTCTCTGAAATATCGTTTTCTCAAAATAAAACCACCTGATTTCACAGATAGGTCTATGCTTACCTTTTAGATTTTAGCTGCACTGTGCTCTTCTCTATTAAAACAATTCTGACAAGGCAGACTTACACAACACTTGAGAAGAATTATCCTGAGCCATCCCTTAATGAATATGAAGAATCAGCTGACAAGCATGACAGGTGGTTAAGCTTTGGTTTCTATGATTGGTTTTAATTTATTATGGAAAACTCAAAGGAAGTGCATTTTTTGTGACATTTTGTAAAATGTTATCTGGGGGCTACCAACATCGCAATACTCCTGAAACCACGCTGAGGTAAAAAATATATTTGGACACTATTTGTCAGCCGTTTTTATCGTATTATGGTATCTAATCAACGCAGAGTGATCATACCCGATACAATAGTGAGGTAGGGGAGTGGAGAAGAGGGTCACAAACAGGGTACAAAATAGGCTACACTTTAGTATTAAGAAAGGATACTGATGTGAGAACATTAAATTCAGTGCTGGTCATCCAAAAATGGTTTCTGTGTGATTTAAATGCAAAACTATTTTAATGTGGGCCAGATGAACTGCTGAATGTGCTGAAACCTGATAAGTGAAATTAGTCAACTACTTAACTACCAGGGAGAGAAGAAAAACAGTAGTTCTTGTCTCCGGACTTCAAGGCTTTGATTAATCCTGCACTACGGAGTGATGGTACAGTCCCCACAACACAACACAACACAACACCTTCACTGATGCTGTTCTTCTGTAGCTACATAGAAACAGCGAGTCATGAAGTGTAATTTCTATTACAGATCCATACATACATTTAATTTCTGATCATGGTGAAAACTCAAAAGGGAGACAGTTTTATTACTCAGATGCACTTGTGTTGGTGTGTTGACAGGGCTTATTTAATTCCCAGACACTTCCACCTAAGTACACAGATTCGGTTTAGTAAATAGATTGGGATAGATTGGATTAATCTACCAACCAGTCATGTGACACAGTAACTTCCTCCTAAGCCATCCTCCCTCTTCAAGATATGTCCTGTCCCTCCCAGACATGGGATTTTAAACTATAATTACTTAATTCAGGAAGGTGACTCCTATCACTCTCACTGAAATCTGTTTGCCTACACCAGTTTCTCAACCCTGCTCCTGGACGCCCCCTTCCCTGCATGTTTTAGATCTCTCCCTGCCCTGACATACCTGATGTAGCTCATGAAGTACTTGAGAATGAGCCAATCATTTGAATCAGGTGTGACAGAGCAGGGAGAGATCTAAACATGCAGGGCAGGAGGGCGCCAAGGAGCAAAGTTGAGAAACACTAATGGGCCTACACTAATGGCAGTTTTGAAAGGTTAATACATAAAGGTCCCAGGCACTAAATTCTATTAAACTAATTTAGCGATATTGTGTATAGAAGCAGATTCTACTAAATTGACCAAGTCTTCCTTAAAATTTGAAACTAAAGTTTTCTTTTATTATTTGCTGCTTTACCTGTCTTGGATCTAAGAGATGATACAATTATTCATTTGTATTTGTTTTATTGTTTAGGAAAATGTTTTTTTACCCTCATTTCAATCTCCCACAGTGTACTGTGTTCACCCTTACCATTGTAGATCAGCCTGTGGGTGTCCCAGAGCAAAACCAAAACTAAATATAGAACATGTTTTTATTATCCAACCGGTCATTTTTAAGGAATTTATTTGTAAGTGCACCTGATGAGGGTGATTTTCCACCGACCCCTTATCTCAGCTTTTGGTTGACAGCATGGCTTCTGGGCGTTTTACATCAAAACTAAGCCCATACACTTGTGCCAGAGACTCTCCAGATTTTAATTAAGTTACATTAGTTTGTAGCTCCAACCATTTGGTCATGGCTATTGTCCACGTGACAAGACAACAGCCACTGATGACTCTGGAGAGAGTGGGCTGTATATAAGGCTCTGCTTGTCTGAGCTGAAAACGGTGACAACCAGTGCCTGGCTCTACCCTTTCGATTGATGTGTACCACACTTTTGTCTTAGTGATGTCTGTCTCGTTAATGCAACTCACCACCACAAAAGGGCGACAAATGACGTGCTCTGGCAATGCATTTATCGTATCGGCTGATATCGCCTGGTGTGCAAGATTCTGCTGAACACAGTAAAAGAAAAATGGTGCGGCCAGCACAACAGAATTAGGAGTCCCATAATGACCAAACCCAATCACACCCACACAATTACAGACTTATCGTGCAGGCTTCTATGTGTTGTGTGTGCGGTAGCCTGTGGCCAAGACAAGGCAGGTAAGTAGAATTGACAGATTTTGTGTCAGTTAACCTAGGTGTGTATTTCTTCCTGTCCAGCACCCCCCCCCCACCCCTCCAGGATACTTTGTCATGTCATGTTTGCACGCATAACTGTCAAATCAAACTTTATTTATATAGAGCAATTCTTAAAAATTGCATCTCAAACTGTTTAAGAGGTGAGTCGCTTTGAGTCAAAGCATCTGATACATGGCGTATACTGTATAATTATAATGAACTCAATAATTATAATAAGACTAGAATAATATTATTTTCAACATCTAAGTCAGACTGCGGCCTTTAAGGCTTGGTGATGTAGGGTATAGCGGAGGAGACAAAGGGAGGGCAGAACCCTACGTCTGACGTTTGCTCCTCTGTGTCCTGAAGACCAGGCTTTTGGGGGTAGAAGATGATGAGAAAGATTCACTGCTGTAGAAGACACATGCAGTCCCTGCAAGTTGGCTATGTCCCGGACCTCCGGGGGCCCATGGGCCTATCATGTTGTGTTTTTTAAATATAAATAATAAAGATAGTGAAGCATTTTTGTTGTCCTATAATCTACATAGTTGAGTCAAGCAGTAAATATGAATATCATTTTCATGCAGATTTGATATAATCAGTCTGCTGAATTATAAAATGTAAATGAAATTTCAAAAACGTGACCTCATTCAAGTTTGACTTGGACGGGAGATTGTGTGCGTCACTTGAACTAAGTTATTGCTAGCTAGTGGACAAAGACAACCGATCTCAAAACCGGCGTTGCTGCCCAGACAAACTTAACTATGTCAGAGCCTAGGTTGTCATTAATGTCCTTCCTTCTACAGTTTATGGCACAAGCTTGATTTCTGAAAGTGGCTTAATAGTTCATTTATGGTCAGGTCAAGGTTTTGTTGCTGAAGAAGAAAATATGTAAGGCTTATCTTAATCGCATAAAAGTATTTTTGAAACAATGTTGTCTGTTTTTAAAACAATGTTCACAAGAGAGTAAATGCCTTTTCATTTTGCTAGACAGTAAATGCCTTTTCAGAATGGTGCTTCCACAAAAAATGAATGACATATTATTTACTAAAATGAAATGTGAAAACTACTTCCTGTACTTGACTGGAGGTCAGTGGCACAGTAGTCAAAGATAATCCGACCTTCATTTGATCACACAAATTTAGCAGAGGATCTAACTTCACAGCAGTAAATGAAGTGTCTGACAATTTGCCAAAAAGAAAATCTACCGCTTACCTACTAGGATTGTTTTCATATTCTCATGTATGTACAGTGGATATAAAAAGTCTACACACCCCTGTTAAAATGCCAGGTTTTTGTGATGTAAAAGAATGAGACAAAGATAAATCATGTCAGAACTTTTTCCACCTTTAATGTGACCTATAACGGGAACAATTCAATTGAAAAACAAACTGAAATCTTTGAAAATAAAAAACTCACAATAACCTGGTTGCATAAGTGTGCACACCCTTTAACTAATACTTTGTTGAAGCACCTTTTGATTTTATTACAGCACTCAGTCTTTTTGGGTAGGAGTCTATTAGCATGGCACATCTTGACATGGCAATATTTGCCCACTCTTCTTTGCAAAAGTGCTCCAAATCTGTCAGATTACGAGGATATCTCCTGTGCACAGCCCTCTTCAGATCACCCCACAGATGTTCAATTGGATTCAGGTCTGGGCTCTGGCTGGGCCATTCCAAAACGTTAATCTTCTTCTGGTGAACCCATGCTTTTGTGGATTTGGATGTGTGCTTTGGGTTGTTGTCATGCTAAAAGGTGAACTTCATCTTCATCTTCAGCTTTCTAACGGACGCCTGAAGGTTTTGTGCCAAAATTGCCTGGTATTTGTAACTGTTCATAATTCCCTCCACCCTGACTAAGGCCCTGGTTCCAGCTGAAGAAAAACAGCCCCAAAGCATGATGCTGCCACCACCATGCTTCACTGTGGGTATGGTGTTCTTTGGGTGATGTGCAGTGTTGTTTTTGCGCCAAACATACCTTTTGGAATTATGGCCAAAAAGTTCAACCTTGGTTTCATCAGACCATGACACATTTTCCCACGTGCTTTTGGGGGACTTGATGTTTGTTTTTGCAAACTTCAGCCGGGCTTGGATGTTTTTTTTTGTAAGAAAAGGCTTCCGTCTTGCCACCCTACCCCATAGCCCATTCATATGAAGAATACGGGAGATTGTTGTCACATGTAGCACACAGCCAGTACTTGCCAGAAATTCCTGCAATTCCTTTAATGTTGCTGTAGGCCTCTTGGAAGCCTCCCTGACCAGTTTTCTTCTCGTCTTTTTATCAATTTTGGAGGGACGTCCAGTTTTTGGTAATGTCTCTGTTGTGCCATATTTTCTCCACTTGATGATGACTGTCTTCACTGTGTTCCATGGTATATCTAATGCTTTGGAAATTCTTTTGTACCCTTCTCCTGACTGATATCTTTCAACAATGAGATCCCTCTGATGCTTTGGAAGCTCTCTGCGGTCCATAGCTTTTGCTCTGTGATTCAACTAAGAAAATGTCAGGAAAATCCTACTAGAACAGCTGAACTTTATTTGTGATTAATCAGAGTCACTTTAAATGATGGCAGGTGTGTAATGACTTCTATTTAACATGAGTTTGAATGTGATTGGTTAATTCTGAACACAGCCACATCCCACGTTATAAGAGGGTGTGCACACTTATGCAACCAGGTTATTGTAAGGTTTTAATTTTTAATTTTTCCCCCTTGAAGATTTCAGTTTGTTTTTCAATTGAGTTGTTCATATTATAGGTCACATTAAAAGTGGAAAAAGTTCTGACATGATTTATCTTTGTCTCATTCTTTTACATCACAAAAACCTGGCATTTTAACAGGGATGTGTAGACTTTTTATATCCACTGTATGCTTCTATCCTAACTGTCTAAAAGTGAACCAACTGTTAATGTTTCCATCCATCTGAAGACTATTACAATTTTGAAGTGGAACACTGCTTCAAAGTAAAACCACTAATATGACCAGAAGTCTTTTCAGCCTTTCTATATGTTCAGAGAAGAAAATGGATAGTGAAAACACTCCATTTACAACTACATGCTGTTAAGTGCATTGGGACTCATTTTATTCCCAGAGGTCTCAATCTTCCAAATTGTCAGGACAATACAATGTAGTGTCATTTGATTGTTCAGCCAATGCTTACACTTTCACACCTTCGCTGAGGAAAAAATCCCTTGGACCCACATTCCTTTTGAACTGGTAAAGCATAAAACTCTCAGACAAAAGGTTCATACAAGCTTAAAAGCATCCAGACAAGTCTGGCACCTCCTTGTTGAGAGAATACATCTTGTGTGTTTGGCTGTTTCGTAGCTGTTGAACTGTTATGAATTAGAATTATGCTGCCTGTTTTCAGGGAAGTGCCTGTAAGTAATCTAGTTTTATCTGTAATGCTCAATTTGGAATTATGGAACTTATGGTAATGTAAAGTGAGCTAAATGGTTTTAAAGCAATCTGTTTGTGTCTCTGCACAGTAACCAAGCCCTCCCAAATAGAGGATAACATTAAGGCTCCATTCAAACTGTGTTGCTGAAGCAGTACAGATTGCGCAATATACTTTTAAAGCACATTTACGATTGAGCCGACATATGCGACCATGAATGAAGTCTCCGCTACTGTCAACACTGCCTTTAAATTTCAATCACACTACAACCTTGATCTTCTGTTATATGAATTCAATTAAGCCTTTAAGCCTGAGATACACCTGCATGTTAGTGTCAGTAATAACATTGTGGCCTTTGAAATGCAATTGAAGTGTTTGCTATTCACATTAATGGGGGCGTTAGCGCAGCGGTGTCAGTAGTTTCATTCTATGTGAATACAATTCCAATGACTCAACATCATTCCAAACTCCGCATTTATGGCCCCAATTGGAGCAACGTTCCAAGCCATGCCTCCGGCGCGCATATGTTGCTGCAGTGTGGCTTTGAAAACCGACCCAGTGCTGTTCCAGCAAGAAACTCAGCCTATCTGTTCATACTTTCCTGTTAAATAAAGCATAAAAATACCCCAAACATAGTTTCAACAAAGGAGATTTAATACAAAAAGCCTGAGACATGTAGAAGTCCTATTGTGTCATTACAGAATCAGGCTAGACTAGTATCAGTCTCTGGTTGTGTGTCTAGACAGACAGACGGACGGACAGAGCAGCAGGAGGGAGAGGGGAGCCAGAGATGTCCTTTGTAAAATATAAATGGTCTCATTCATTAGAGTCATTACCTACCCTTTGGATTTGCTAATAA